>PVKU01003040.1:0-196273 GCA_004027475.1 Anoura caudifer | reverse complement strand
AACTGTAATAACATAATCAATAAAATATATCTTAAAAAATGCATGTGGGCTTAATGAAAATAAAAACAAACAAACAGCAACTTAAAAAAAAGGAAAAGCCATGTCAGGTGCACATGAGTCTCCGTGGAACTAGAAAGTCTACTAACGTTTCTGCTTCGTAGAGACCACGCAAGCGAAGTGAACGTGTTACGTAAGGGTAAGCGTGGCGGCCAGGTGGGGAGGGCATGCTCGGCAGGTGTCATGCACACGTCCCGCAGGTGGAGCAAAGCTGGGCCTGGGCTGGGCGGGAGGGGCGCCCCATGGGAGCTCTGCAGAGGCCTTACCGATCATGATTCTACTCATCTTGCCGTGCTCTGTGGCGGAGCCAGCCTGCAGTCCTTGATGGATCTGGTGTGCGGCCAGGTCAAAGAGGTCCAGGTAATCCTCCACGGGGTAGCGGTCCCGCAGCCCATCTCGCAGGCGAACGATGCCTACAAAAACCAAGAAGCAGGAGTTACTGGGGACAAAGCCGCCACTGCTGGGTGGTGGCCTCCCAGGGAGGGACTGAGAGAGATCCAAGGGCCGGCTGCAGCAGCCAAGGCTCTGCCCAGTCACCGCAGGAGGGCGGCAGGTAGATGGGCGTCAGGCGTCGGCGACTGGCTGCCCTCTTTCCACCGATCAGCCTCAGGGTAACATGCACCGCGGTTGAGCTGAACAGTGGCCGCTGAAAGGGGGTCACAGCTGCTCAAGAGCAAGAAACGTGCGTGCTTGGAGGGCCAGAGAATTGGGGCCCGGTTAACACAAGTGCAGGGTGAGACCCCACGGCGTCTGGACAGCAGTGGCCTCCAGGACGCACGCAGCGCGTCAACCGGGAAAGGACACTTTCCTCTGAGGCTCTATCCCCTGGCCCTGCGATTTTCAGCCTGTGTGCCGTCACGCACCAGCACACCACGAGAACGCTCACCGCAGGCCACACCTGACCGCTCAGTCAGGGTCACGGGCCTCGCTTCCCTCTGGGGATCAAATTCAAAAATGACAACAGCCAATGCAACAGTAGCCGCCCAGTGTGAATGAATCAAAATTATACCTATTTTTGTCAGATCGGCAAAATATATCTATTATTTGCTATGCCACAGAATTTTAGCAATTAGCTTACAGGTGCCATGAGATGACAAAGGTTGGAAATTGCTCTCCTGGCCTATGAGATCGAGTAGCCCACCTGTCCAAGCCATAAGGAGTATCGATGGCCCCTGGACAGAGCTTGGGTTGAACTCAGGAGTTACTCTGGCATCAGCCACGTGCAGCTTCCACTTGCCCCCCCGCCTTAAAAGTGGGCACATTTCACTTGCAAGTTGATTAACCGCATAACCACACGCCATCGTCAAGCACAGCTACCAAGGTTAATGGGAAGTATAAGAGAATGCCCATGGACAAAACAAGAGGTTCAAGGTCATACTGGATGCGGATTCCAGAGGCACGGCCCGGGCTTCCCTCTTCCCTGGCGGGGAAACCCCATGTTCATTAAGGAAGGGGGAACCGGGATAGAGGGCACGGACGTGACACCCTGGCTCCCACGGCAGCCGCTGCCAAACGCCAAAAACCACGTTTATCCTTTTGTCCACTCCAAGGAACAGCAAGGGTTAAGTCGAGCATTCGTCAGAAAACACAGGAAGCGTTGGTCTAAACCTGGGCTCCACGAAGGGAAACTTTTAAGATTCCCTTCTCAGCAACCTGGTCCTTCGCCAGGAAAACACCCTCCGGCCTGCGCGGACTTTGGCATTTGTTTTCCCTGAGCTCCAGGGACCAGCTGTCTCCTGGCAGAAGAAAAAGGTTAAGGAGAGGAAACAGTGACCCGAGGGCCGCGGGGTGGCTCAGCTGGAACCAGGCTGTGGTCATGTGTCCACGGTCAGCCCCGTGGGAAAGAGGGGTGCCGTGAGCAAAGTCACCGAGAACTGTGTCCACGTGGTTTGCATTCCAGCCCCCGGAGACAGGTGGGGCAGGTGTGAGGGAACAAAGCACAAAGCAGCTCCACGGCACACTGACAGGCCCTTGGCTGAGCCAGCAGGGAGCGGAACCTGGCCCATACGTCAGCTTTCCTCCCACGGTCTCCTCCCAGGGCAGGCGCCTGTGGCACAGGCTCGGAGCTGGGAGTGGACAGGCCCGGACCCACATCCACCGGGCACCTGGCTCTCAGGCTCTTTGGCATAAGATGAGCTGCCAACTCCGCACCCTTCCCCTTGCCCCACACACAGCTGGCACTCACCATTGCTCTGTGGGTGGAGGGGAGCTGGGCTCCAGCCTGCTGCGTATTTGCCTGGGACGGCAGGCAAAGGAGTTATCTGATCTCCATGTCTCTGGGTTTTCTCATCTCCCCAGCCCTGGGCCCCAGCACAGCGCCTGGCTCAGAGCAGACTCTCTCTGCCTCCCACCCGACCCCAGTGACCTCAGCGAGCAGAAGGCAGGGGCAAGTGATGGAGGCAGAAGCCCAGGGCTACCCATGGAGGGGGGTCCGTTCCCTGGCAGCAGGGACCACGCACCAAAGCGCTTCCTCGTCCACCAGTGTGGCTCCTTGATGGCGGAGAACTTCACCTCGGGGTGCAGCCGGAGGCGGTCGTACAGGTCGGTGGTGCCGCACTTGGGCTGCCCAATGATGTAGAAGCCGGGCAGGCAGCGCAGGCGGTAGTGCCTGCCGGCAGCGTGGGACAGGTGGCGCCAGAAGGCCTTGCGCAGAGTGTCGAAGGTGGAGCGGAAGCGCTTGGAGTAGAGCGCGTAGGAGTTGGTCAGGTAGGGGTCGGTGGTGTTCCGGCCCGTGAACTCCTCGTACCAGCACGGGCTCTTGCTATTCGGAAGGAATTTATTCGGGATTACTGAAAACATCTGCAATGGGAGAGGGGAAAGGGGGAGACACCCAGAGGAAAGAAATTAGCCCAAACACGTTCTGACCACCGCACCACCCTGCTCTGACGCTCGGTGCCCGCATTCGAACTTGAGGTACCACCTGATGGCGACTAAATACTAACAGCAAGCAAGACTGGGTCAGCAGCCAATGACTGCGAGTTTCTCTCATCCCAAAATGGAAACAAACTTTGGAGGGAAGGAAGATAAAAGCTTGATCAAAATTCATTCTGCCGTGGTTTGCCCTTGGCACACGCACGCTCACGCGACAGCCTAATTGAATGGTAGGAATCTTCTCTACTCGTTGTAGATTTCATAGCCATCAGAGACCCAAATACTAATTAGGACAGAGTAGGAGTGGGTGATGGTGATCCACGAAAGCGGCTTTAATCACCACGACAACGTCTCCAACAAGAAGCCCAGCAACGGGATCAGGACGAGGGTCATCCCTCGGCATTTGTAGCGGCACCCTTTTGTGCTACCAATTCCCTGCTTGGTGTAAACACTGTAAACAGACAACATGCTCCCAGCGCACCCTGGTCTGCAAGGATGTCAAATTACCCTTGTTATACTGGAGAAATTTTTCCTAAAGACGGTGACAGAAAAGGCAGCATCCAATGCTTAAAAACCATTACCCAACAGAGGTCAGCACCAGGCTACTCACGTGCAATTCCTGCTTTTTGAGATCTTCTGTGTCTGGGAGCTGTCTGGTGGTGAACTCGATGCGGGCGGCGATGCTGCTGATGATTAACTTAACGCTTGGGTCGTCCTTCATGTAGGAAATGTTATTTACAGAGGGCTGGTGATGAGGCTCCCTGGCCTCGACTGGGTTTTCACCATCCATCCAGCCGGGATTGCTGGGGAAGGGTCCGTAATGGAACGGCGAGGAGATCAAAAGCTCCTGGTGGGCCCCAGAAAGGATGTAAGAGGCCATCACCAAGGTCATTATTATCAGTCCAAAGATGAGGCTGCATCGCTTCCCCTTCCTGAAGCGCAAAAGCCCACCCCAGCTCTCGCTCCCTTCAGCCCGCACTTCGAGAACAGCAAGCAAGTTCATCTGCTTCCCGTCCACGCAGAATACTATCTTGTCTTCTTGGCACGTGGGGCCCTCCTGGCGACCGGGGCAGGGGCCTGCTCGGCAGCCGGCCCGCTGTCTGTGCGTGCCGTCGGGGAATAACTGTATGCAGCAATTAATGCAGTGCCTCATGGTAACGGCCTTGGAGGGCTGGCCCGGCGAGCCATGGGCGAGGCGTCCGGGGCACGCACGCCGTGCTGGAAGACTTGAAGGGCGTCTTGTGTTAAAAGAAGGTGGTGCGAAGGCACCGGCGACAGATATAAAAATGAGCAGGCACCAGCGCAGGAGAGAATGAGGAAGGGCGTTCTCTGGTGCGGCTCTGACAGACGGCAGAAGGAAGTGATTGCCAACTGTCATGCTCTGTCAGCGCCCCTGCCACCGTGGGAAAAGCCACACGCTCCAGAGCAATCCTGCCCGTCCCTTCAGGTTTTTCCCATGGCATAAGATGAAGTGGAAGAAGTCTCGCTGGGGAACAGGGAAACCCCCAGGAGATTGGTGGATGTCATGGTCTTCTCGGCGGGGGATGGGCTGGCCCGCCACCCATGGAGACGCCCGGGAAGATTCCACTTTCACATCCTGTGTTCCCTTGAAATGTGTCCTCCTCGGGGGCAGAAAAATCTTTAAGATGTCAGATTACCTAAACGACAAAGAGAAGAACTTTTCATTACATTGTCTGATAATAGCAATAACCCAGGGGTTATTGGAGAACTAAGAATGAGCCAAGCCTGCTGGCGCAAAGGAGGGTTCAAGGCCTCAGAGCCTGACTTTGGGGTGCAATCTCTGCCAAAAAACGTGGCCCCAACACTAGCAGCGCCAGCATCACGTCAAACACCTCACCTTTTGCCCGGTTCTCAAACCCTTTCATGCCTCCGGCGGACACAACTAAATTAGTGGGTTTCCCCAGATGTGGGACATCACAATCATTCCCAGGTTCATGCAATGGCCAGTGACCGTGAACTTGAGAGACGAATTTGAAATATTGGCACTTTGAAGTCGACTAAAAATCTGCAAAGGGGGATGGTTAGGTTGGAGCAGGCAGAGGGAAAAGGCTTTCTCTCCCCCTGGCAGCACTAACATTCCCTTCCCTGGAGCTAACCTTTATTATCAGCTCAGGAAGCAAAAGTTAATGAAAACTTAGAGAGACTGAAATGATTCTCCTCTCTAGTATCAAGTAGAGTGTGGATCACATAAAAAACCACTTGACTTTAAGTTATTAAGCAATTAAATCCAATGTGCAGTATTCCCTTGTGGAACATAACTCTTCAGACCCTGAAATAATTTTTTACTTTCATCTTCCTGGGAAAAACATGATTCTTAAAAACCCATTAATAGAATCCTGTGGTTATAAAAATGTATTATTGCTCAGTTGATGCTTCTTTGTAGATGCTATGAGAGAGAGAGAGAGAGAGCGAGCACACGCGCACAAAATTGGAGACCTACTTAGCTTCCAGCAGCGGTAGAACACCGCTGACCAGCTGTGTGACCTTCAGCAAGCCACATAACCTCTCTGAGCTCTGGTTCCTCACCAGTAAAACGAGGATAAGAGAACCTCCCTCCGAACTTGTAAAAGTACGAAATTAGTGCTTATGAAGGGTTTGCATAAAGTGTACACATCTTCAGCATCCCCGAAAGGGTAGATGACACTAACAATACTAACATCATCAAGGCCTATTCCTACGATGGCTTTTAAATAGCCAGCAAATGCCCAGGACCCTTCAAATGGGGTCCGGAATGGGAGACCCTATCACACCGTTTTCCTTAGCGCCCTCCTTACCCAAGGGCGAAGGGCGCACCTCCAACTCTGCACCCACAGCCTGTTCCCCAGAGAAGGTCAAGTTCACTAACCCTGCATCAGAGCCTCCTGGTTCTGGCTGAAGGCCTGACCAATCGGAACTCAGTAGGAGAAACCTGCCCTCCCCTTGGACCACAGGCCCACGTTCCATCCAAACACGCTGACCAAGAAACAGCCCAGCAGTGTCTGCTCCGGCGCCTCCCACACGGCACTCTGCACGGTGTGGCTAAGTGCTCCATGCTTCCATCACTGGGAGGTAAGGTGAAATGGACGAAATCATAGCCTTCTTTACAACACGGCTTCTCAGGGCCTTCAAACTGCTCCTAAGCCCTGTAGAGGCACAGGAGAGAACTACATGACACAGAACTCTCAAGACGTGACCAGCCGTGGAATTCCTCACTGCAGTCTTGCAGGACCAGCGTGTGAGATGCTGGTCAGCAACGGCTGAGATGGGGCTGGGCAGCTCTGAGCGGAGCAGAGGCCTGGGGCTGCAGAGCAAGCCACCCTGGAGCTGGGTGACATCTCGGGCCCTACCGCCCCCTCAGCCCCCGAGAGCGCCAAGCTCTGCTTCAAACTTGTCAACCACCCCTGACCTCTTCTCTCTGGGTACAAACAATTCTTCTAAACCAAAGAGACAAAAGGGCAAGCTCCCTGACTTGGCAACCCCATCGCTGAGCCAGGAAAACATTGTCTCACACGCCGAGGACAAGGCTCCAGCCAGGGTCTCAGTGGGGAGCGAGTTCCCACTCTCTGTCTCTCTGGCTGGACGAGGCCTAATTAACTTTTTCTTCTTTAAAGGAGAAAAAATGGCCTTGAAGCTCCAAGACAAGAATGTACAATATCTGGACCCAACGGAACAGGCAAAACATTCCTGATCAAGAACAAAGGCTTCTCGTTACAAGCCAAGGAAATAAATAAACCCCTGGGTAGACGGAGAAGTGGACCGAGTCAACAGCATGTCACTGGGCAGAGTGTCCGTCCCCTGGGCCAGCTGCTCCCGCCCACTCCACATCTCGCTGCGTAAACATAAGAAGGGGAGCCAAAAACTGGGGAGACAATTCCAGGTGACTTAGGCGCCTTCAAAAAAAACCTCTCAGTGCCCTAAGATTTAGCATTTATTCGTTCATTCGCACCTTTGTTCACCAGATCCCTTCGGACGGCCCGCTGTGTCCGGGGTGCTGCTGAAGGCGCCAACCCAGGTCTGGGGGGCCTGGAGCCCATACAAGCAGGGCAGGGGGGGTGACATAATACAAAAACTAATATTTGGTCTTTGTTTCTCGCACACTACTTCTAAAAACCCTTGCAATGCTCTGAGTGATAGATTATTATTCATAATAAGTCCCTTTCAACACACCTGAGTTTATGCTAATGAGGTGATTCTTGGGGGGGCTCCCAGATGGCTTCAGGATGGGGATGGTCACCAGAAGACGGACCCTTGATCGGAAACTTAGAACTTTCAGCCTGGCCTTTCCCACCTCCAAAGAGAGGAGAGAAACTGCAGGCTGAGTTAATCATCAATGTCAACGATCTAATCAATCATGCCTACGCAGTGGAACCTCCACAAAAAACCCTAAATGACAGGACTCGGGGAGCTTGCGAGTTGGTAAACATGGAGGTGCTGGGAGGGGCCCCCAGAGAGGGCATGGACGCCGCGGGCCTCTCCCCGCACCCCTTGCCCAGTGCATCTCTTCCGTCCGGCTCCTCCGAAGTTGTATCCTCTGTAACAAACTGGTCATAGGAAGGAAGGTACTTTCCGGAGTCTTGGGCATTGTTCAAGCAAATTATCAATCCTGAGGAGCCCGTCCGGGGGACCTCTGAATGCGCCGCCAAGCCAGATGGAAGCGCGGGTGGCCTGGGGACCCGGAACTTGCAGCTGGTGTCTGAAGCGAGGGCAGCCTTGGGGGACGGAGCCGAGAAGCTGGGGGCTCCCGCCTCCTGACTCCCAGAGGTTAGCATCAGGGTGGAGTTGTGCGGACGGCAGGACACCCAGCTGCAGTCTGGAGGCCTGGAGACCTTGCTGGTGCGAGAAAACAGCCTGGGGTTGGGGGAAACCCTCTTTGAGAAAAGAATTTTAAACTAACTTTTTCAAGTTTTGCTGAAACATACGGTCAGTGTACAGTATATAAAATACACCTTGGTAACATCCCTTAGAAACAGTCAGATGACCAGGCAAACCCATGGCCGGGCGCCCTTGTAAGAACAGAGGCAACCCCCGTCCTGCACCCAGGGTGGAGCGGGCGTGACCCCGATGGGCAGCCTCTCCCCACCTGGAGCTTATGTCCCACAGCAGTTGGGGCTGGGGACAGTGGAAAAGTTGCAATGAGCAAGATCGTCACCTAGACGCCGAGGGAGGTTAAGAAGAAAATTAAAAGGGAAGAGGATGTGAGAAAGCCATTTGCGTGGAGGTTCTCAGTGCCTCACGAGGGCCGGTGATTCTTTATCATTAGGAGCTGTCCTGTGGGCTGTGGGATGTTGAGCAGCATCCCCGACCTTCACCCCACCCCCCTGGGAGCAGCCGCCTGAGAGGGGCAGGGGCAGGGGCAGGAGACAGGACGCCAGGAAGACTTAGGTTAGGAAGGGACGTCTGAATGACAGCAATGAAGCCAGGCGCAGAAGTAAAGATCCCATGAAGGACAGAATCTAGAGATGGAAGCCGTTGAGGACCGACCACAGGGAGGGCAGACCCCTGGGCTATGGGGCAGGTGGGACAGAAGACCCTGGTAGGAGGGGAGGCAGGGGCCAGACTCTGTAGGGAGGGTCTGGAATGGCCACAGTTAGGACTGGGATGTGTCCAAGGGCAAAAGGGATGCATGCTACGCATTCCTCCAAAAGGACCTTTGCCATATGTGTAACTATTAACATAGCTCAGTGAAGAAAAATCAAATTAACGGGACTCTGTTGAAGGGAAGATCCTGACCTGACCTTTTCCTCGGCCACAAACTATCCCAAGAATAGCCCTTCAGAGCCCACCCCTCGGGTTGTTCAGTCTTAGAAACTGAGCCACACTTGCCCCTGGTCCTTCATCTGTCTGGAATGCCCACGTTTTGGTGCCAGTGGCCTCGGATTAGGCAGGACCCCTGGCACTCCCATTCAGATGTTAAACCCAAGAACTCAGGGGTACATTTCAGGGAGCTTGCCGCCCAGCCTGGGGCTCAAGGCTGGGCCCTGGGGATGCAGGCTATAAGTGTGGGAACCCGGCACCATCGTGGGAGATCAGATATCCGGGCCCAGAATAGAAAGTGTTCAATTCCCCGGCCCCGGCCAGGATGCCCCCATTAACCTGTGCACCCCAAGCATCATTAGCGAGCCATTTATAACAAAATCGTAATTGAGAGACCCAGAAATACCGCTGTAGATTAAGTAATTGAATGCCCCCTCGGTGTAAGATCGATAAAGGGCATCCAATTTCACCCTAGGAAAAACTTATTAAATTATTTTAGCTATAAGCTGATACAGCAGGAGAAAGATGTATGAAACTTCAGAAGAAATCTAGATGGATTTAAATAAATAGCTTCATTTAGGTAGAACATTTACATCTGCCCTCTGGGAGTAGAGAGGAAAATAGCACTAATAACATTATTTTACTTGAATGTTCTAAAGAAAAAAAATTGATGGTTCTTAATTAACCTTTACTAAAACACAAAGCCTTCTTCTGATTAGTCTGTCTAACTGCCGACATTTCTCTTTGGGCTATGTATATGGAAATACATTTTTTCCGAGGACTATTCATCAACAAGTGGGGGAAGGAACATTCTTCACGCCGAGCTCTAAGTTGTCGCGAGGTCGTCCCAGAGACTGAGAAAGCCGACAAGACCGGAGCATTCTGTACCGAGAACAGATCGGCAGTTTCCGTCTCGTACCCGGCGCTCACTGCTTCTGATCGCAAGGTGGTCAGCGAGCAGGTGAAGCTTCCCCGCTTGCCGGACACTCTCTGGCCTCCAGCATGGAGGGAAGAAAACAGTCAGCAGCCACGCGGACCAGGATGCGAAGGCCGTGTCTGCTTAGTGGCCTTAGAGAATCACATACGTGACCTGGGCCCCGGTATTCTCAGAAGAAGTCCTCAGCAGTAACCGATCACATACCACCCCGCGTGCTGGAGCCAGGGACCTGGCTTTGACCTTGAGCAAGTCGTTCAACCTCTCCCCTCCTGTTTCCTTGGATGTGAACTCGGAATAGTCCTAGCACCTATGTCACAGCCGTGAGCATCACGTGCGCCTAGTCACGTGAAGTGCTTGGAACACGCGTTCACTATTGTCATACACACACAGTCTCCGCCCACAGCTAAGTGGCGGTTTATTACTACCTACTGCAGATCACGTTATTGGTTTCCGTTTGTGACCCCTCCCTGTGTTCTGCCCCGAACCTCGCAGGTCCTCCGACTAAGGGAGAGGGACACACCCCTCCACCGATCGGTTTGCGTCGGGAGACTCGCTCTGGCCCACAGAATGCAGCAGAAGGGACAACATGCCCGTTCCCAGCAGGGGCCTGAGGACACAAGTTGCTTGCCCTCTGCACCTTTGCCGTCACCAAGGGAAGAATGTGGTGACACAGCCAGGAGGAGGATGAGAGACACGCGGAGCAGAGCCACCTGGCCCAGCAGAGCCACCTGGCAGAGCAGAGCCACCTGGCCCAGCAGAGCCACCTGGCAGAGCAGAGCCACCTGGCCCAGCAGAGACACCAGGCCCAGCAGAGACACCTGGCCCAGCAGAGACACCAGGCCCAGCAGAGACACCTGGCCCAGCAGAGCCACCTGGCCCAGCAGAGACACCAGGCCCAGCAGAGACACCTGGCCCAGCAGAGACACCAGGCCGAGCAGAGCCACCTGGCCCAGCAGAGCCAGGACAGCCCATCCCTGCAGGCCCGTGAGAAACAGTCAGCGGTTGTTCTACTGAGTCCAGGGGCGCTCTGTCTCGTGATAAACGCCGAGGACGCACTCCTCACTGGTTACAAACAATCGGTGTTACTAAGGTAAACCTGTAACATTCTACATGTAAGCGCTCCAAAAAGTGTGATTATACGAGGAAAGTGAATCATGAGCAATTCATCCAGAGACCCAGTGAATCAACTGAATCGGTGCTTTGCCTCAAAGAACCTCCTGGCTAACAGCAGAGGCAGATACGCCAAAAGAAGCTCAAAACCCAGAGGGCAGCTCTTCCCAAATCAAGGCCTAACGGCCCGAATGTCACACGCAGGTGATGCCCTGGCAACATGTGCATGATGACAGCCCCAGCTGTTCGGTTGTAGTTCCCCAGGCTCCTGACCCCATCGCCCCACTTCCTAATGAGGCCTTGCTCCTTCCTGTTGAGAGTTCCTATGATTTCTTCCTCACTTCCTCTCCTTAAGCAGGCCCTTCCTGGAGCCTGATCCTTATGGCTTCCTTGGCAGGTTTCACGCTTCCTGAGGAGGGAGACGCTGCGTCCCTGCTTTGTCTGAGATGAGGATTCTCAAACCGTGCAACCAGCAGGATCTTTCCGGTTGGCCCAAAGTGTGTGTCATACGAAACTCAGGCTGTTGTTATTTTGAAGGTTATTTTTAAAGCGCACTTGGCTCTACATACTTAAGTTCATCATCCACATTATATTTGTTTGTGACTGCCTTACATGCCTTACAGCCCAGAAAGCACATTCTAAACCATTATTTTATTCCATAAAAAAAATCAGCATTGCCCCTGAGCACAAGTCTCCACAACAGGCAGCTTCCTTTGCATCTGGTCTTGGGAACAGCTTCACCTCAGGCCACCGACTTACCCATTCTGTGACTTTATTTCCTTATCTGTAAAATGGGGATAAAACCACCCCTGTCTCCCAGTGTGGCTGGGAAGCAAAAATGAGATAATATAAACAAAAGGCTTAACGTAGCACCTGGCTCAGAGCAAGTGCCAGCTGATGACGGCTATTCTTTGCGTTACTGTATTACTAGCTGTCAGTGGGTATATAATTCCGGGCACAGGTGTCCAACTCTCCTGTCTGCAATAATCTGAAGTAATGAAGAAGAAGAGGCAGGTGTAGCTCTAGGCAGGCACACAGACAGAAAGTCAGGGTCAGGTTTTGCAGTAAAAAGAGACAGGAAAAAGCAGAGCGGCCTGGGATCGTTGGGCACTTCAACAACCAGGGTGGGGAGCCACGGAGAACCTGGGCAGATGTGGCTGCAAGTCGGGAAAAGCTCAGCCCCTTCCAAACGACCGTCTGCAGAACTCCGGTGCTTCACGGGGAGGGTCAGGTTTCTAGAAAGGTGTCCGTCCCCAAAGGCCTGACGGTCTGGGCTAAGTGAGCCACGTCTGGGAGGAGAGAGACAGCCAGCAGCAACTCACAGGGGATCCCTGGGGACTTCTGCTACAGAGTCCTTCTCACAGAAAGGTCTGGAACCCCTCCAAAGCGATAGTGGGCAGACACAGCCCGGGCCGACCCCTGGGCAGGCTCCCATGAATCGAATCTGCAGGGGCCCGCTCACCAAGCTCTGCATTTCACAGCCAGGAAACTGAAGCCCCGTGCAGCTCTGCACTTCCCGGGGGGTTCGAGGCCCCAGATAAAGGCCGGGCCTCTGGCCCCAGTCTTCCCCCACACTTCATCGATGAGGGAGCCCCTCCTAACCTGCACCCTGTCACCCTGGCCTGGATGCGACCCCTCCAGCAGTCTTTCTGGAGGCTTCCCATCCCTTCAGGGATCCCTCCCGAGAACAGATTTGCAGTCTTACCCAAGGCACAGGGCAGGACGCCCCAGGAGGCCCCAGGAGGCCCCAGGAGGCCCCAGGAGGCAGATACGGGAGGAGACGCAGGTACCTCCTTGGTCGCCTCGTCGGCCTGGGGCGCTGAGTCTCAGACCGCCCCCCCCCTCGTGGCTGTGTCTCCCTCAGCTTTGCCGTCTGACATGAGACAGGGACAGCACCCGGGCAGGGACCAGGTGCGCAGAAGCTGGCCTGGTGCTGAGTGTGGGGCAGGGAGGAGGAGGGCAGAGGGCTCTCGCTCAGGACTCTGTGGGACAGCCAAAAGTCAGCTTATAGCTGTAATTCAAATAAAGACTCTGATCATTAACAAATGATGCCGGAGTGAACTCTGTGTTTTATATGCTCACCATGGTAAACCCACTTTGGCCACCCCCATATGGCCCACTCCCAGGGCAGCCCCAAGCCCACCAGCCCCTGAGAACGTGCAGAACCCAGGTGGAGCCAGTGCTGATTCATGGTGCTGGGACGTCTGCTCGTCACAGCTGTGCCCCGGCCACCACAGCTCCCATGCTGGGGGCGGGCAGGCGGGCAGGTGAGGGATCTTTTCGAAGGTCTCAATGTGCCCTCCCATAGAGCCCTCTATCACAGCTCCCTGCACCACTGGCCAGCATCTCTCGGAAATGCACCATCAACCAGGGGCAAGGCAGACAAGGGCCCAAGACCCTGTTCCCACTGCAGCTGCCACCGAGTGAAGTCGATGCACACAAAGGACTCCGCAGGTCCCTGTGATGCAGCCAGCCACCCTCCTGACCTGAGGCCCACTGGGTAGAACCACTTCCAAACACCCCTTCCATTATTCCAGGAGTCATTCAGACAGGTTACTAGGTTGAGGCTGGATTTCCCATTCAGCCTTGTCTGTGCCTCGAGGGACAGGGACCGGGAAACCCACTGCCTCCAGACAAGCTTCCTGGTTCGCTGGGAAGCACACCCGCCCGGCAGCTCCTGGCAAGGAAGCCGTGAGAGCCGTGTGGTGTACAGCATTTCAAGGAAACGATGCTCAGTCTATTTTAAGATATTTAAGGTTAAAAATTAAAGATCACCCTTTGTGCAGACTGGGGTGCACATGTCACAGACATGGGCATTACGGCGGTGGAAGCAGAAGGAATGAGTGACCTCCCGGCACCTGCCGCATGCAGAGCAACATGAGCGGTCCCTTCCTGATGTGATGGTAGCCCTGTGAGGTCAGCGCTGAGGTCCCCAAGCTGTATGTGGGAAACTGAGGCACAGCAGGGTTAAAATCCCGCACAGAGCCCCCCCAGCCGGCCAGCGGCGGGGCCCGCAGCTCTGTCTGGCTGCAAGGCCCGCGCACTTCCTCCTGCCTGACCATCTGAGATAGAACCTCAGGGAGAAAACTTCCCTGCACTCGAGACTCCAAAAGTAGAAAGGTCAGCCTTCAGCCAGCCCACCAGCCATCCACACTCCCAGGAGCCACAGCAGGAGGTCCCGGCTCTAGGAGGGCAAGGCCAGCCATGCCCAACCCTTCATTCGAACCCACGGAGGGACCAGGATTTCCACTCATCTGGGGCACCGCTGTGTCCACCGCAGGGTGGCGGCCGCTACAGAGTTTCTGTGCCAACGAGTGAAGGAGCACACTCCCCGCAGATCCCCAGAGCAGGGCTCTCGCCATTTGGTGACCCCACGATTAAACGGACACGAGGGCCTCCTTGTACCCAGACACCAGGCTGGAGTCCCCACAGCTTGCCCCGTGGGTGCACCATGCTATCTAAGAACTCGCAGTGAGTCTTCCCAAGTCACAGATGGGAAACCGGCCCAGAGAGTTCAATGCCATCCTCCTCCCCTCGCACAGGGCTCAGAGCAGTGAGTTCCAACCTCTCCCAGCTCACAGCGCACACAAGCTAACAGCTAAAATTCTGCGGCACACCAAAGAATATGTTCTATTTTTTGCCCATCTGACAAAAGAATTAAGTATAATTTTGATTCATTCACACCGGATGCCTGTCGTCATTTTTTTTTTAATTTGACCATATAAGGGAAAAAAAGAGGTCAGTGCCTCCAAGTAAATAGTCAGGTACTGTGTGTTTTAAAAATTCTTGCAGCACCCCAGTTGAAAACTGCCGAATTAGAGTGCAGGGGAGAGAGCTGGCCTGGGTAGCTAAGGGCTTGGACGGAGCACCGGCCACACCTCTCACCTGCCGCAGGGCACACCCTCACCACCTAGACCCTCCGCCTCTTCTTCTCATGGTCCAGTGACCTCAGGAACCCAGGCATGTGATCAACTCTGCTCTTCTTTCAGGACGCTTCTGAGGGTCCGACATCTGCACCAACGAACCTTGACTACCAGGATAAAGGGACCCCTGTTCCGCCTGGGGGCATTTGGGCTCCTGCACAACTGGGGACCATAAAGACAGCAAGTAGATTCCAGTCGCCTTCCAACAACCTCTCCTGAACACCAACAGGAAAGCGAAGGAAAAGATGTGACTCCCAGTGTAGCGCAGAGAGACTCGCTATTAGGGCCCAAGGGAGCAGGGTGCCCTGTCCCCACCTGGGTCCCCAGGTCCCTCCCGTCTGCTTCGGTGTGACTCAGGGAAGAGAGCGAACAGCAGAAGAGGCCCACCCCAGCTGTCCTTCAGGACAGGCAGAGAACAGGGGACGCACAGCTCACACGTTCAAAGCCAAGTGCGGACAATGGTCCTGCAGATGTCCAGGGCGCCCTACGAAGAATAAATGAGGGGCGGCGCAACTGAACGCAGCAGCTGCGTCCCCCCCACCAGATGGCCTGGCTGCTCTGAATACATTTCAACAGTGTTTTATGCCCGGTGATCGGCAAAATAAGAATCTGGTTAACCCTTGAACAAGAAGAATGGCCTGAAAACCCCTTCTTTGAAATTTCTTTTGGATGGAAAGAGGAAGCAGTATGACTGAATTTCAGTGTCCTCTGGAGGGTTTGAGAACAAGGGGAAATGGGGTTTCTCCAGGAAGTCCCTTAGGTCAGTGAGCACTCCCCGTCTACTCTCCAGACGGCCTGGCCCGTCCAGTAGGGGAAGAGGCCAGGACTGCACCTCCTGCACCAACCCCAGCTTGGGCGGGCACACCCGGGGCTGTGGGGAGGCGTGCTGCCCCCCCAGAGGTATGGGGAGGTGTGCAGGGCCTCCAGGGGTGTGGGGAGATGTGCCGGCCCCCCCCGGGGGGGGAGGTATGCCAGCCCCACCCTCAATGCTACCCCCACCCCTAGCCCTGCACAGAGGCATGTCAGGAGCTGCAAGAAGCTACAATACAATTTGAATCTTCCATCTTTAAAATATGTAAACATTTGAAACCTGGTTTTTAAACTAAGTTTCACTCGGATGTATCACTAAGTGATACAAAGTCTGCAGAGAGCTCCAGCTTGCCTTCCCAGCTGCAGGCTGCTTCCCACCCACTCGGGCACCTAGTGGGAATTTATTATCTTCCACCTTCAGGGTGCCCTGGAGGTGAGTGTGAGAAGCCCAACATGGAGGGGGGAAGAGAGTGACCCCAGCTGAACACCAGCCCTGCAGTAGGTTCTATGCTACCTCTCAGCTGCCTGTGTAATGCTCCACTTTGCAGGTACGCAAACTGGGGTGCTGAGCGGTGGAGTGGCTTGTCCTGAAGCACACAGCAAGTAAGTGGCCGAGCTGGGTTTAAACACGAGTGGAAGCCCAGCCGGCCCCTCAGTGCAGTGAGGGCAGGACTTGACAGGTCGCAGTTTCCAGTCGCTGGGGGCAGAGAGGGGTGGGGGAAGGGTGGGATTCACTCTTCACTCCTACGCTGCCAACCTGCTCCCAACTTCACTTACACAGAGCGAGCGTGACTTTTGTAACCACAAAGACAGTGAAGATGAAATCAGCAAAATAAATGTTGAACAAAAAGGTGCGGCACACCAAAAATTGGGCTGAGCCGAGGCCGCCAGGATGGGAGCTCCCATCTCTGAGCCTCCCTCTTCCTCACCTGTTGAAAATTCCTGCACTCTGGCCTCCCTCCCCAGACCAGGTGGCCCGGGGGTGGCACTGGGTTACAGACTGACCACACAGGCAAGAATGGTGGACCGAAGGCCTTCGTGCGGAGTGCCCAGCGGACGTTACATCAGGGCCTCACTTTGTGCCCTCGTTTGTCGTTATCTTTTAATTAGGAGCATCTTCCCATCAGACACTTGAATGATCAATTGCCAGAAAGCCCCAGTCCCCTTTGACCTCAGAGCGGTGTGCTGAGCAGTGGGCTCCACACTCTCCACCAGTGCCGTGGGCCAGCCACAGAGCTCCCCGACGTGAGCACATGCCTTGATACGCACGCACAGTCCAAGAGTGCGCCAAGGGGTGGTGTGCGAAAGGGACAGCAGGAGCCTGGACAATGTCTCATGACTGTCCTCCAACACCAGAAAGCGTCCGGCAGCGACGGACTCTGACCACGGGCCCCGCAGCCGCACATGTGGAAGAATGCGCACATTGTCCTGGCGTGGCCTCGAGCAACGACGAAACACCAATTCCAGCAGTCCCGGCCACCTGGCTGCTGTGTGCCCCTGGGCACCCGGCTGTGCCCCCTGCACCTCTGCGTGCTGGTCCGTAGAATGGATGCGACGGCAGAGCCTCCGGTGCGCAGGGCTGTGAGGACTGAACGGGATGACCCACGCAACGTGCCTGGAGGGTGGCCGCACCCCCACCCCTGTCCTCATGCCCCTTCCTTCCCCCCCTCCCTCCGGTCTCTGCCCGCGGACCCCAGCTCAGCAGCGGGGACCCCGGTCTGGAGCAGGAAGATGGGCCAACTCTGGATGTGAGGCAGGAAGAAGAAAAGTGGCAAAGGCTTCGTATCAGCGATGTCCGGACAAGACTGAAATGGGTCAGGAGAGGAGCCCTTCCCCACGGGGACGCGGTGACGAAGACGCTGGTGTCACTAGAACTCGGGAACCGAGAGCTGCTCTTTGGATGGGAGGGGAGACCCAGAGGAGAAACTAATTTTGAAAAGGGTCATTTCAAACCATCCTTTAGACTTTTAGAAGATGGACCCAGTTCCTGATGACCCCACTCAAATCCGAAACCCCGATCCCATATATATGGATGCCCTGCCCGGTATGCGGACCTCAGATGTGGCCAGACTTTTGAAAAGGAGGTCATTTCTCTCTTCCAGGAAGTAGAGACATTTGCGAAAGCATTTGGAGGTGTGCGACTTTCCCCCCCCCAAAAAAAGTCTCTCCGAGTTTCAATACTCGACACCGGAGCGGTGGACACGCACCAAATACCATCACCAAGGGTGTGTTCTCCAAGAACACCTCTGTGTCTCGGGAGCCCAGCTAAAACGCCACTCCCACTCTGCCGTCCATGCCCATCCGGTCAGTGGGCCGGGGCTGCGGGCCCCAGACAGGAGCCCCCTCTTGCGATGAGGTAAAGTGGCGTGGGGACAGGAGGGGAGGCATCACGGGGCAGAAAGGCGGACGGCTGAGCTGCAGATAAACAAACCAAATTCCTCTCGGCGGTAAGACAAAGTGGGATCTTTCTCATAAAGACCTGGGAAGTGTTCATTGGGAAGGTCGGGATTTGTTTAGAGAGAGCCAACTTCCTCCTGAGTTAAAAAAAAGTCTCAAACTTCTTTTTTTAA
Source organism: Anoura caudifer (assembly GCA_004027475.1). Classification (NCBI taxonomy): domain Eukaryota; kingdom Metazoa; phylum Chordata; class Mammalia; order Chiroptera; family Phyllostomidae; genus Anoura; species Anoura caudifer. The sequence goes on along the minus strand of PVKU01003040.1, from coordinate 178,241 downwards.
AATGACTTTTAAAAAGTCCTTATAGCCAGCTGACTTCCTATCAAGAACTGCTCTGGTCTGTTTCATAAAAATAAACATTTGGCCGAAACACACGCTGTTCAGAGCTAAAGTCAGCCCAGGGTCCGTGAGAACTTCCCCCAACAACCCGAGCACCCGTGTGAGGTCTTCCCTGCCCCTCCCCGGGCCCAGGGGAGGCCATGGAGCCACAAAACAGCAATGAACTTGGAGCCCATGGGACTGCACAGAGAGCAGAGCAGGAACATGCCTACTGTGGTGGCACTTACAGCCCAGGGGACACCACAGGACCCTGACACAAGCACCCAACCCCGTGACTTTGGTCAGCCACCTAGCCTCTGAGCCCCCGCTCAGCAGCAGAGCTATAAATGGGACATTCACCCCCCGTGAAGTGGGGCAGGAGGACGCAGGGAGAAAGGGGACAGCACCCTGGTGTCCGTGTCTGCCCCTCTGGTCCTTGTCCCACCGCGTTGTTTTCTGTCTGTGTGTCCTGCCGCCACTCCACACCACTGGCCCATGAACTCCAGCTCACCCTCAGATGTCAGCCCAGGGGCCCCCACCAAAGCCCCAGCCCAAGTGAGACCCCTCCACTGTCAAACCACCTCCACCACTCGCCTTGGCAAGTGCCCGGTGGTTGGGCTGGCCTCTACCGGGACCACCGGGCTCTCCGCTCTGCATCAGCGAGTGTCTCCTTTGTTCATAGTTACAGATGTTTCCCGAAGGAAGAAAATTACAAAGGGAGGCAGGAGACGGCCAACACGTGTGCAAATACAGCACAGTCCTAAACAGAATTCCCAGTAAATGTGTTTTTACTCTACAGGTTTTAAATTCCGCCTGCCTGTGATTAGTTCCTAAGTCACTAAAAACCCATTTCCTGCCACCAGTAGGGCCGATGGTTGGCTCTGGCTCCACCGCGGGACTGTTTGGGGGGCTGGCCCTGGGCTCCATGGGCCTGAGGTTCCTGACACCCCCAGAGAGCCCCCTGGTCCCCCCAATCCTGCGGGAGCAGAGAGCAGGGCCCCTGAGGGCCGTGACCGCGTCTCCTTCCCACCGACCCAGGCGCACCTCCTGCCTAAGTTACCTTTCCTACTCAGGGAAACACCGCAATGATGTGTCTTAGTTAATGGCAGGATTCTTATTTGTGGTTAGAAGCTTTGTTTTTTTCCATTTGGTTTTGTTTTTACCCAATTTCAGTTTTTATAGACCTTTCAGGCCCATTTCTGAAGACACTCCACCAACGCAGTATTTTTAATCCTCACCTGGGGATGTGTTTATGGTTTTAGAGAGAGGAGGAGGAGGAAGAGTGAGGGAGAGAAACATCAACTGGTTGCGTCCCATACATGCCCTGACCGGAATTGAACCCACAAACTTCTGGTGTACGGGACAACGCTCCGATCAACTGAGACACCCAGCCAGGGCTCTATCAACACAATTTTTCAAGACCAAGTTCAACACAAAAGAAAAGGAAAAAAAGTCCCTCTTCCTTTTGGATCATATTCCTTCCTTTCCTGTAAAGGAAATTTGGAAACATTTCAAAAACATCACATACTCAGAGTCAACTAAAACTTCAAATGATCTTTCTTCTTTCTCTCTCTCTTTTCTTTCTTTCTTTCTTTCTTTCATCTTTCTCTTTTTATTGCCTCTCAGCTGCCTTCCCCTCTTCTACACACCAGAAAACTACCAATTACCTACATAATTAAATGAGCTCCCCCATTTAATTAATTTGAGGGCTTCGCTGGTTTTTATGAGTGGGGAAAACCAGCATTTTGAATTAAAAAATTAGCCGTGGCGTTACGGAGGGCCAAGGCTGGAGGAGCTCCGCGTGCCGCCCAGCTCCGCTCCGGCAGCAGGGTCAGGGTGGGGTGGGGGAGAAAGAAGAAACGGTGCTTCCGGCGCCTCTTCAGCTTGCAGGCCACCGTCCCGGAGCTCCAACCCAGGGCTTCCTCCCCGCCCCACAGCCCAGGACCTGCTCTCTCCCTGCCTCGGTGTCCCTCCTGAGCCTCCCCGCTTCCCCTTGCATGACACTGGCAGGGAGAAATAAAACTGAGGCTGTCCTGAAGCAATCTGCGGTTAGTTTCACGTCCTGATGACAAAGGTCACAACAGGGCGGGGCCACCCGTGACTGACTCAGTTTTTCTGAGGGCTTCACACCCCTTCTGCTGTTGTGAAAACTCGAGCAACTCTGAAGGACTGGGAACAAATCCCAAAGGTGCTTTTCCCTAGGAACGGCCAACAGCGTTCACTTTGCAATTTAAAAAGGAGATGGAGGCCTTTCCCCTTGGGCACAGGGGACGAGCCTACCTGACTCCCACCACCTCTCTCACAGTGGGGGGTGGGGGGCAGGGCGTCAGTCAGTACAGCCAGGCAGCTCCTCCTCTGGGACCTGTCCTTCCTCTCTGCCCACAGCTTCCCGAGACCACCAGGTCCCCTGGGGGATACAGTGGCAGGACTTGTGTGAACACAAGCCATCAGTTCAGATTCCTCCCTTTGCCCCCTCGCCCCCACCCCCACAAGGACCTGACCCACCCCAGGAGCTTTGCGGCTGGAGCAGAGTGGCCGTCTGCGCATCCTAGTGTGACTGGCCGAACTTCTCAGAGCATCGCCGGGCACGGGCCCTGATCCCACCCCAGACACCACATTCTGCAAGGGCCAGGCTCTTGCCGGCAGCGGCACTGAGCCTTTATAATTCTTGTTGGGGGTCTCAAAGAAAGAATGAGGAACGTCTTGCCAAGGTAGCACAAAACTCTTCATTACTATCTCGTATGGCTATTCTCTGGCCAGTAATTTCTTCCTTCCTTGTTCGGATCCATCTGCTCGGTCATCAGGGCTAGGCCTTGAGGAGGGACCCAAAGTGGGCGTGCTTCTGTCCTAAGACCAGCGGTCCAACTGGGCACAGAAGCCCCCAGAACTGAACGTCAGAGCCAAAGCCAGGCGCCTGAGAGACCATCGTTTTAAAGCCCTCACTTCCCAGGTAAGGCAGTCGGTCAACCTGCCCCACATCCCAGCTGCCTTTCAAGGCTGACACCGGGGCAGACACGGGTGGGTGTGCTCGCGATGAAGCCCACACACAGGAGCTGGAGCCGTCAAGGTCTTTCGGCGAAGTCAGAAACGTTCATGAACATCATTTCCCCAAGGAGAGCTGGGTTCTCAACTTTCATTAAAGGTTGTGTCTAAACGTGTGAGATGGAAATGATGTATTGAGATACTTATCCAGAGACTTAACGTCGAAACTCACAGAATCTTTGCCCTGATTAGTGAACTCACTGAAGCAAAAAAAAATGAGCATATGGCTAATTCTGGGACCAGCCACCTCCAGGTCTCACTTTCTCTGGGGTCAGAGGCAGAGACCAGTCTCCATGTGCGAACCCGTGGGAGCAGGGTGGTGGCTGTGAGCACATGGGCCATGGAGACAGCCTTCCCCCAAGCCCCTCAGGCCCCATCTGAAAAAAGGGACAAAGGCGGCCCTGTGTCGCCTAACGGAATGGCAGGGACAGCGCCGAGCACGGAGCCCAGCACGCTCCTCCGATGCCCGTCATCCTCCTTACCCCCTCCTTGCCCCCAGTCCACTATCCCTGCCCCCCCCCACCCCCCCGTGTCCGTGCTTAGCTGCCCTGTCAGGGAAGGCTCTGTCTGGTCTGTGTCATACACCGCCGGGCATCATTCCGGCTTCTTCTAGAAGGCTGGCTCACCAAAATGCCTCTGAAACGAATTCCTTCCCTGTCCGCTACAGCAACTGAGCCTTCAGATTCTGATCCAGGAAAAGAAGGTCCAGACATACGTGGCAATGTCTTCTGAGTCTGTTTCAAAAGAATCACCCTACACTTACGAACAGTTCTGCTCTCCTATCACCTGCCCCGATGGCCCCACTCTTAAGTACCAATGAATAATGGAAAAGCCAGAGGAAAAGTTATTTTTAAAATAAGACCTGGCCTCTGGCCTGCAAACCAAAGGGTCGCTGGTTCGATTCCCAGTGGAGGCAGGTGCCTGGGTTGTGGGCCAGGTCCCCAGTAGGGGCTGCACAAGAGGCAACCACACATGGATGTTTCTCTCCTTGTCTTTCTCCCTCCCTTTCCCTGTCTGAAAATAAATAAATAAAATATTTTAAAAAATAAAATAAAACAAGACCTTGCATTGCAAACAAAGTGCAAAGCATTCCATTTATTAAAATGAAAGACACATTTGAATGATAAAAACAGCATCATTCTCACTTTAGAACGTTATTTCTGATGGCACTTGGGGCCCCCAAGCGCAAAGAGAAAGCTTAGCAAGGAGTCAGTCCAAGCTGGGAAGAAAGTCGCCAAACAATTATGAGCACGTCCCACTGAGCTGAGCAGCAGTCGGACGTGAGCGGGACACGGCCAGTCAGCGTAGGGACTCTGCCTTTCAGGGGAGGGACGCTCTGCACCCCTGCATGGGCACTGGTCAGCCTTGTGCCCCAGGGGGGTCCCTCCTCAGAGATGATGAGTCTGAGCTTGACCAGGCGAAGGTGCCAAACCCCATAAACCAACATCCCATTCCGGTTCCCGCATCCCCTCACACTCTCAAGTACAGGGAGAATCGGGTTCAACCAAATTCTGCAAGTTTGACTCTAGAACAAACCAAGGTTACCTGGAGCATAAATGTGACCAGTCAGCGTAGCCGGTCCAGTGAAGTTCAAGTGGATCCCTGCCACTCTCAGACCCCAGAGGCTGAGCGGGATGGATGAAAATGGGTGGAGGGGCCATGGTCGATCTAACGCCGCCGGCCCTGGGGGGTGAGGTGGGGGAACCCAGGGTCTCTGGCATGTCTTGGGGGCCCCCCACCCCAAGATGATACAAGGAGAAGCACACACAAGCAGTGGGCAGGGCCTGTGGCTGGGAGTCAGGAAGGGCACGAGTTTGTGGTTTCGGGTTGGAGAATTTGAGTCACCGACTTTAAATAGGCGCGCAGAACAAAGGACCGATAAGCCAGCCCCGTGCCCCCCACGGGTCCCTGCCGAGGGGCGCCGGAGCACAAAACCAGCCTGAGCCCCCCATCTCACGCCCCACCCAACCAGCCAGCTCCTCCATGCAGACCCAGACCCCAGTTCCCCCAGAGGAGCGGCCCGGCTGTCCCTCGCCCGGCCCTGACTTCAACATGTCCCTGTTCTCCCGGGCCTGACCAACCAGCTTTTGCGCATTAGGCTGCATTAAATGTGGAAAATAATAAGCGTGAAAGTCGCCCCAAAATGGGCAGTGCCCAAAGCTAAGTTCCCTGTTTGCCCTCAGCCACGTGGCCCCCGCTGTTCCCTGGGATGACAGGAAAGTGCTGATGTCGCCTGGGGTGCAGTCAGGAGCAAATTACAGAGGATGATGGACGCCGTGCTTGGGAGACAGAAAAGCTCCCCAAGACAAGGACACTTCTCTTTTCCATGTGCACGGCAGAGAGTTTTTAGGAGAAAGAGAAACCCAGCACTTGGAGTTTCAGACTAACGTACACCTTCGACCCCAAGTTCCTGAACGCCCAGGTCCGGGGCCCACACTTGGCATAATTCAGGGACACCAATGCCCCTACCTCCAAGGGCCACACTTGACCCTCAGATTAAGACAGCACATTCCCAACTCACCCATTCAATGAAGCATAACACCCCTACTATGTGCCAGGCCCAAGTGTAGAGCAAGAACATGGCCACGAACAAAGCAAGGCCAGCGGCCAGCGGAGCTCTGGGCCAGTGAGAAGAGCACCCAGAACCCCACAGAGCAGGCGATGACAGCCAGACGGGCTCCGACCGCGGGTGGGAATGAGCCGCTCCACCTGAGTACCTCCGACACACTGCTGTGCGCACCTGAGTGTCACCACCTGCTACCCCTGCACAGACTCCCTGTAGGGACCCCCACCGCCCCTCCGGAAATGGTGGGGCCAAGTGGGGGGCAGAAATCAATCCTGATTCACTGTCTGGGGCACATTTCTGTGGCTTAGTGTTTGGAGGGGCTCGACCCCATTGGAGTAGAGATTGAAATGAAATCAAATTTAATTTCAAATCTGAGGTCACATTCTCCCCCTGACTGGTGGCCGGTCCTGTCCCGCTCACGGGTGCCTGTGCTATAGTCCAGAGTGAGAGTCACGCTCATGCGTGTTCTGGGGCTTTCTCCCCAGCGTGGAGGGCCAGCACCTGTACTCATTCGCAAAGCACCACCTGGAGAGGATGGAGGAAGGGCGGGCCCCAGCGCAGCCCCTGAGGCGTTCCTGGTCCCACATGTTCTTGATGCCAAGTACAGGGCCAGCTATGTGCTCAGCCTGGCGCCCTGCTCCCAGCCGAGGGAGGCGAAGGAGGGAAAGTGGGGGCCTTTCTCAACCCGTCCGACTCCCCGCACTCTGGCTCCAACTGCAGCAAGGAAGGGAGACCCCTTCCGCTCAGCGGTTCCAGCAGAAAGAGAGGGTCGGGCCACATACCCAAGTTCAAGTGTCCCAGATGAAGCGTTTCCACATATTGTATTCAATTCCCAGTATATCCCAAATATTATCATTCCAGCACATAGTCAGTGTCACCATTATTAATGAAATAGTTCGTACTATATTTTCACACCGAGTCTTCAAAATCCAGCGTGTACTTCCGAGTGATGGCGCATCTCAGTTTGAATGCTAGATTTTCATCAAAAACTTAGTTGAGAAAGGAGCTCCATGCCCAGGTGGCCGCAAACCTTCTTAAATGTCTTCCACCAACTGAACTGAGAGTCTGTTTTAAGTCAGATTAAGATTCAATGCGAGTGAAACTTTCAGTTCCTCCGAGGTGCCGGGCACATTTGACGTGTTCGTGGGCGACAGTGGCTGCTGCACCACAGTGAGCAGGGCAGGCACAAAGCGCGTCCACCGTCACGGGAAGCCCTGCTGCGCAGGGCTACAGGGGACCACCTCTTATCTCCTTCATTTCCCTCCTTACCCAGCTCCCAAGAAAAGGCACTGGCAAGTCCCCGGGGTCCCCACGCTGCTGCGCAGCTCTGCGGGGCACGCAGGGCACGCGGTAGAAGCACAGCTTCCCAGCCTCCCCAGATGCCTGCCTCTCCCGCAGGCAGGCTGGGGGCAGGAGAGCGACATCTGCAGGTGACTTTGGAGCCTCCAGCTCAGGGCCTCAGGTCTTCCTTCCTTTCAAGCCTCCCTTATCCATCCAGCCACAGCCATGGTCGCAAGGCTAGGACTCGACAGAGCCAGGACGGAGTGAGTGTACCCCTTGGGCCTCAGCCAGGGCTGGCCCCAGTGGGGCTGTGCTCAGGGACAGTGGGACTCCCCTCCCCTTCAGTTTCGGGTCTGTCTCAGGGAGACCAGCACACCTGCACTCCAGGTCTTATCAACACACAGGGACCCAGGAAATGCCACCTGCCTCTTCCCACTGCTTTGTGCCCCGGTCACACCGAACATCAGTCACACGTGAGTGCACATCAGTTCAGGCGGGGAAGGAAAATTACCAGAGTAATTGCCACTAAAATCTCTCAGACCGAGCCACAGTGATGGCAGTCCCCTCCCCCCAGCCCCCACGAGAGAGAAACCCCAGCCCCAAGCTGGGGTACAGAGTCTGGCTTCCAGTGAAACGTGACCCCAGGGTGCAGGGCCCCAGCAGGGACAGCGGCGTTGTTCCCGGGGCCTCGGCGAGTAGAGAGAAGGACCCGTCTCAGTCTTTCGTGCAGCACAAAGCTGCCCAGCAGCAGCCGCAGCTGTTCCCCAGGGCCTTCCCCTTTGGGGCAGGAAACAGAGGGGCGTGGCCTGTTTTCCAGGCTCTTACCGCGTCCTTGCAGAGCCGCATCCTCTGCCGGTGGGATCGTGGGGAAAGCTGTTAGCACCACGAGCTGAGGCCGCTCACGCCCAGGACCTGAAGCCTGCATCGAGGTGTGAGCCTCACAGAAATCGTCCAAACGCTCATCGGTGGCACGAGCTGGAGGCCTCTGGGCACGGGCTCTCCAGCCGAGACCTCGAAACTGCCTGGTGCCCGTCCCCAGGCGAGCAGATCCTGCAACTACTGAGCATGAGAAATGAACAGACTACAGCTGCAGGGAACACCAGGGAGCATCTCCTAGATGGAGAACCTGCTGCCTGGTTCCATTTAGACACAGTACAGAGAACAGGAGAAACCAGCTGAGGCTGGGGAGGTAGGGGCAGTGACTTCCCCTGCCTGGCGGGGGTGGGGGGGGGGGGCGGGCGAGGGGGAGCAGACAAGACAGAGGAGACCTCTCTCTCTCTCTCTCTTTCGTTTGTGTTGAAATTATTTCCCCAATAGCTTTAAACCAGATGCATTACTTATGTTATCTCAGACTCCCACACCAGGTGATAAAAAATATTGTGGACTTCAGTCCTATTATTTTTCTTTTTGAAACAAAAATGCCTGTGGATGTCTTAACAGAGAAAGCAAACAAAACCGGCTTTGCCCGCACATGACGGCGCACTGCTCGCCGTCCCTGAACGCTGGCCGAGGCTGAGCCCAAAGGCGGGATCTGCAGTGCAGGTGCGGCACTGGCTGCCCGGCCCAACCCCGGCTCAGCACGGGGAGCAGTGGCCCCCGGAACCGCCGCTTCCCGGCTGGCTCTCTCTCCCCAGCCGGGTGGTACTTTCTCTCCCCAAGCGTCCCAGACCCACTGACTTGTGACAATGAAGGCGCAGCATCCTGGCTCCCTGGCATCTCACATCTCCAATGGCCTCTGCACACTGAGAACAAAGCAGGAAAACCCAGTCCCCTGAGACAAGGCTCTGCCGGGTCGGAGTGGGACGGCTTTCCTTCCCTGTTCTAGCAGAGTGCCCGCCACCCTCCCCCACGCAGAATTACTTTCCTCCTCACTCAAGACTCCCGGCTCCCACTGAAAGCCCGGAGGTCCTGGCTCTCCTCCGCCGAGCTGCCCCTCTCTCTGGCTGACGGCCCCCCGGGTGCTACTTGCCACTCTTCCACGGGCTTCCGAAAGGAAAGGCACCCCCGTGGCTGGTGCCAGTTCCAGCTCACCGTGCAGGGAGAAAACGGAGACTTAGCCCAAAGCAGAGGCGACTCACCCAGGCCCTGCAGCCCCTTGTCCAGAGATGGGATGCCCTGGGCGCTGGGGTTTTTCTTTTTCATTTTATTTTATTTTATTTTATTTTATTTTATTTTATTTTATTTTATTTTATTTTATTTTATTTTTATTTTAGAGAAAGGAGAGGGAGGGAGAAAGTGAGGGGGAGAAACATGATGTATGAGAGCAGCATCGACTGGTTGCCTTTTGCACACCCCCACCTGGGGACCTGGCCTGCAACCCAGGCATGTGCCTGGGACTCTGGGAACGGAACCAGTAACCTTCTGGTTCATAGGCCGATGCTCAATCCACTGAGCCATACCATCTGGGGCTGCACTGGGGTTTTTCGTCACCAAGATACACTGTGTACCCCCGTCCCCCAACTTGGCACGTTGGCTTTCTCCATAGTTTGAAAATGACTAGGGTGACCTGCGTTGGCCCTAAAACCCTGGACTCTGTCCAGGAGGCTTCCACTCGGATGGGAGGACAGAGCCCAAGTACCGGACACTGAAGATGGAAGCTGAGAGGGAGGGGGCCACACCCCCCGGGGACTGATACATGGGGTGCCAAGAGAGACAACACTTGCCCTGACCAGGGGCTGCGAAACCACTGTCAGCCTCTTCCATTCTGCACGACTTTGGGTTTGCACACACACACACACACACGCGCGCGCGCGCGCGCTCTGTCTCTAGTTGGGTTTTAAACTTAGGTTTTCTCTCCTCCTCTGAACCGAGCTGAGAGAGTATCGGTCCTTGCATCTGTCCACTCAAAAGAGCCCAAAGGAGGGTTTTTCCAGATCCCTGATGCCTGGAGCCTGAGGAAGCCACAGGAGATCCCCCAACAGATCAGGACAATTGCCCCATGAACCAGTCCAGCTCAACAAGTCTCTCCTAAGAGTGGACAGGAGTCGGGGGCACCCTGGCAGACCCTCGAGGCACACCAAGGTGATGCCGCTGCAGCCACCCTGCCTTGCGGCCACTTAGAGTCTGCCGCTCACCCAAGTTGCTATCCAGCATCGTGCAGTTGCCCAGGGCCGGCTCCAGGGGGCTGCACCCCTGAGTCACAGGGCCTGGTGCTCAGAAGGGTCTGCACTTGCTTCAGTGCTCTTGCTGTCCTTGTTTTAAACTCTTACTTTTTAAATGCAGGGATCACATTTTCATGCTGTGCTAGGCTCTGCAAATTATAGAGCCAGTTCTGGAAACACCTGAGGCATTACATAATCAGGATGAAAAGGAGAGAGAAATCACGCCCAGGGAGCTTCTCTTATTCCTGGTATGTATAACAGCTAAGGAACAAATACTTAGAAAATGGCAGGGACCGCTCCGGAGCCTTTCAGAATCAGAATCTTCCGCTCCACACCAGGGATGCGGTTAGCAAAAGACTTTCCAGGAGCCCATGCATCATCCCTCAGATCTGTACCAGTACCTTCTCTAATGCAGCTCTGCCTGATGAGTCAAAACATATGGGGCCCTTTAATTTACCGTGTTAATGTGATTACACATTCATCCTGGAGTCTGGCTACCGCCCCCGCACTCCAGGCAGGCCGGTCTGCGGAATTTACAACCTGAAGCACACGGCCCTCCAGCCCCTTCAAATGGGGAAATCTTTACCTTAGGTGAGTGACGGGTTCATCCCACAACCTGAAAAGAAAATTAAGCCTTTGCACAAGTGTCCTGCTCTGTTAGTTTTTACAACTCGTCCCCGGGACGGTGCAGTTTAAACAGCGTTTACAAACAAGCTTGATTTTAACCTTGGTTTATGGAGACCGAAGAATCAGTTAAGTATTTGCTGACAATGCCCTCGTACGGCGTTCTAGTGGTACCTCACAATTAATGCAGCTCACAAGGCTGAGAGGGAGCCACTTCGCACAACGCCTTCTGGCTATTCAAGCTGCACTCTGACCCAGAGCTGAGTGCGGGGGCTCAGACGCAGCATGCTGCACGGGGAGTGTGTGTCTTTAAGAAATCAGTTTGTAGGCGGTTGAATTACAATATACCAGAGCAGGCGTCCATTAGAACTGAGGACCCCCATCAAACCAAATTAGGCAGCAGACACCTTCCTAACCTTAAAGGTACCTAAACGGGCAGGGTAGAAATTTCCATCGGATCTTTGAGTGTTTTACTGGTACAACTGCTTTCACCAGTGAAACCAACCTCACTCGGGAATGCAAGTGACAGATCGTCTGGGTCACGCCACTTGCGTTGAGGAAAGAGACGTGGAGAAGGCAAGTGAGCAGCCCCAGAGCATGGAGCAGTGAGAGAGAGCTGGGACCGGAAATGCCCAGGCCTGAACCACGGATGGCAGTCCAGCAACCTCCAAGGTCAGACTGCCTGGGTTCAAAGCCTGACTCTACCACTCACGAGCTGCCAGACCTTGGGCAGGGTGAACCTCTCTAGCCTCAGCCTTCATGACTGTACAGTGGGCATGGTGACAGACATCCATCTTGAAGGTTAACGACATAATGTAGGTAAAAACTAGCACGAGGACCCACACACTGATTACTAAGATCGGAGCTCATTTCCCAGTTCCCTGCCTGACACTCTATTACACCAAAGCGTTCTTGGTGCTTCCTCATCCCCAAGAATCCCTCAGATGGGGAAGGAGGTTATCTATGCACACGCACCCGGGATGACACCCCCACAAAGTGCCATGTGGGCGTGTGGAACACATGGAATGCGTAAATCCTGGGCCTTCCAGGATTTATTGACCCGATGGAAATGAATTTTAATTGATGGCCCATGGGAAGGGATCTAAAGACAATCTAAAAGACAAATGACAACACTGAGGTCCGTGAGATTCTAAAACGCTTCCGGAGTGCCACAGACCCCCAGGCTGAATCAACCTGCGCGGCAGCAGGACACGCCTGTAGCTTAGTTAACGGTGCCCGCGTCCACTCCCTGATCTTGATGACCTTCGCTGGCCATGGACATGCTATCGCTGCAGGAAGCTGGTTGAGGAGTACGCAGCCATTCTGAACTATCCCTGCAGCTTCTTGCGAGTCTGAAATTATTTCAGAATAAAAAGCTGAAATGAAACAAGGAGGTAACATCTCAGAGTGCCAAAAGATTCAGGGGATTCTTGGCAAGTTGCCAGCACGCCCATACAGTCAGTTTCCAGACGCCATGGCCCCACGGGTATGTGGGAAGAGATGCTGAATGAGCATCTGGAACAATTCCAAATCAAGCTACTCTGAAAGAAAAAAGTTTCTCTTATTTCTCCACTTCCTAAAACACAGGGAAATTTATTTTTTGCTCATTGTTTAAAAATGAATCATCAACAACATAAAATGGGGATGTATATTGCTACAAAAACGGCTAAATATTTATTAGGAAAACTTCGCCACATTACACCCTTAAGGAGGTCCAGAAAGGACCAGACAGAGGTTTGAAGTTTATGAAAATAATTGACAGAAACAATTTGTTGAGGCCCTAAGCTGTGTTGGGTCGACCAGTTGGCCATTGGGCACCATTCCCAAGAAGAAAAGGCTGTCATCAACCTGTCATTAACGTGGAGTGACTACATGCTGGTGGAGCGGTCTGGAGTATATTAAAAGACTGAGGAGGAGGAGGACCCAGGAGGCCAGAGGACCAAATAGCCGTTCCCATGAAGACCCCGGTACCCGGGTAATGGCAGGACCTGGGGTGGGGAGGCCACCTGGGGGTCCATCCTAGGAGGAAGGGAGATGATTACAAGAAAGGGACAGTGAAGGGCAGGGCCCTGGAGGGGCTGAGGTTCTCGCAGACAATTGGGAAGGAAACATCCAGGGTCAGGATGGGGAGGGGGAAGACCCTCCACCTGAGAGGGCTCAAGAGGAAGTCAGGTCCCAAGGAAGGGCTGGGACTCAGTCACTCGGTCAAGGCCAGGGAAGGAAAGCAGTGCTCAAGGAAGGGGCCACACCAGCACAGGGGCTTGCTATGCCCTAGTCCCTCTCCAAAGGGTCCCCTCCCCCATGAACTGGGCAGCCTGCAATTGTCACTGAATTCAAGTTGTCAGCGGCACGCTCACTTTTAGGATTTCACTGTCTCGGTCTTGTGTTTCTGAGCATCATTTCAGCTGCCCACCGAAGACTTCTCCCTCAAGCATGTGCTTCCATAAAAATAACTCCTGCTCACCAGCCAAACCCGAAGTGAGAGGACGGGGAGGATGGGTTTCCCTTCATTTCTCACTAGCTCTGTGTTCTGAAAGTGCACCAGCCACAAGCTGGCCAGCACTGGGCTCGTGTTCTTCACCCAGAGACAAGGCAGGAAGAAGGTGGTGCTGCCGATGCTAATCCAGAGGATGCACAACAGGGAAGAATGGGCATCAACCCAAGTGTGCTCTAAACCAGCTCTCCCGAGCCCATCCCATCACCAGCCCCTATTGGGATCTTGGCGCTCGCTGTTCCCTCTGCTTGTGATGCTCTTCCCAAGCATCCAGCACCAGTGCCTTCTTGTTGTTCAAGGATCTGCTTGGAGGTCACCCCTTGGAAAAGCCATCCTGATCAGCCAGCCAGTCATCCCCCATCATACGGCACTTCTTTGTTCTCCGGCATTTGTGAACTTGAGACTCTCTACTCTGTGAGTGCAGAGACCTTGTCTGTCTAGCTACGGCTAGATTCCCAGCTCCGAGGACAGTGTCAAGCACAGAGCAGGCCCCAGTCACTGGAGGGTGACTCTTAAGGGAGGTGCAGAAAAGTTGGGGGACTTGAAGGGTCAGGCTCCCAAACGTTCTTCATTAATGAAGCTGAAGGACTGGGGGCATGTCACTTCACCTGCACAGGTCTCGGCTGCCCCAGCTATGAAAGGGGGGTGAGCAGGACAGGAAAATGGACCGAATGATCTGTAAGACCCTTGCTATCCCTGCACCGTGGGTCAGCTGTCAACTGTCCAATCTACTCTTGCCTATTCTTGCCTTTTCTTCTTTCATCCATTTGTCCTCCATCTATCCATCCATCCATCCATCCATTTGTCCATCCATTCTTTCCATGGGCTAGCCCTGGGGATATAACCTTGAATAAGATATACTTAATGACCTAAAGCGATAAATAACCTCCCAGCGACAGAGATGTAATAGAGGTGATTCCTGCACTGACCAGCTAAGTGCCAAAGGAGACTCCTGGGCCTCTGGCTGGCTGCTGTGGAGATGAGGGTGTGGACCTTCATGGAGAAACAGGGCTAACATCCCGCAGATGCTGCAGAGTGTTGGAAAATTCGTGTTAGTTGTACCCAGGGTACCCCGTCAAGAAACCCAGAATCACCATCCAAGTCCCAACACAGAATGAGAACAAAAGAGGCTCATTCCTAAAATCACTGTGTGGGTCACCTGTCCCTCATCTTTGCCACAGTGGAAGCACTGGGATGTGACTATGAACTCCTCGGAAGAGTAATTCTAATCTCTGCTAAGTTCCATTAGTGGTCCTTAGCTAAAGAGCTCAGCATACGTGTGCACATGCAGGTGCACACACTCACACATGTGTATGCATGCTCACACATGCACAGGTACCCAAAGCCCACCCTCCAAGCACTGATGTAGGACTGGGGTAAGTGTCGTTCTTTCTCAAAGCTCCATGGGGGTCTTCATGCAGTGCCTGGATTTAGAGCCAATGAGATTCCTGCAAAGTTTACTTTTTATTACACTTGTAGATGTTCATTTGATGTCAATGGTAACCACATGAAATGTATCCAGGAGGACCTTAACAGATGAACTTCCCTGAGCATTGAGAACCTTCCAGCCATCAAACACTTCCATCTACTGCATCATAACTCCAATGGTACCTGGAAACCAAGCGCTTGAAAAGCTCGTCTGGGGAGACAGCCTAGCCCCCAGGATGCACCCCCAGCCCCGGCAGAACGGCCCACTCCCCCATTTCCGGAGATGGGCCCTGCAGCCCCGCTCGATTCCTCCAAATCTTTGGCCAGCAGAATTCTTTAAAAACAACTTCATAACATCCCCTGGGGTCACCGCCACAGCCCCTTATTTATGGGCTTGGCCAGATCAGATAAAACATCATTCTCTGAATTGGTTCTTAATTTAATTATTCCCTGGATAAGCCCTGGCCTGGCTGCAGGGGCAAGGACTAAAAAGGAGCTGGCGCCACAAGCTGCGGTGTTTGTGGATGCGAGACGCCCTAGAGCCTTCATCAGGTCCACGCGGGTTAGAGCAGTGGGCTCGGCCGGCTGTCACCGGTCTGTCCAGCCAATCACCTTCAGTCACTGCGCAGGCCAGTCGGGAGGGGGACCCGGTTTTGCTAAGAGCTTCTCAGGGATAGTGTGCAGGGTAACTGTACTGACCCCGCAAACCCAAATTCAAGCCCGACTCCCTGCGGCCTCTCTGGGCCTCAGTTTCCCCATCTATGAAGTGGGGTTGGCCTGTGTTTCCCCGAAGCTCTACAATTCAGGCAATTCTGTGGGGATTCAGAACCCCATCTGAGAATCAAGCCTCCTCTAGGACCAGAGAAAAAGCATGTCAAAAATAAATCAATCTTATGATTAAGAGCAAGGAAAACATAGTTCATAAAATATAACCTCAGAAATGGACATACGTGCGCACAGAAGCTTGTACATGAGTGTCCGCAGCAGCTCTGTTCATCAGAGCTAAGACGGAGAGGAGGCGAATGTCTCTCCACAGGCAGCAGGGTAAACAGATGTGGCCCAGCCATACAGAACACTATTGTTGGGCCATAAAAAGGCCTGAAGGACTGACACGTATGACAACATGAATGCACCGTGAAAACATGCTAAGTGAAAGAAGCCGGTCCCCCGGAAAGTACCTATTAGATGATTCCACTCAGATGAAATCCGGAAGAGAAACAGAACAGAAAGTAGGTTTCCCGTTGCTGAGGGTTAGGGGGACGGTGGTGAGTGGGGAGGCAGGAGGGGCCGAGAGCTGAGGGAAACAGGCTTTCTTGTTGACGTGATGACATGTTCTATAATTGAATGTGGGGAGAGAAGATGGCGGTGCGGTAAGAGGAAGCACATTCCTCTTCCCCCCTCACACAGGTGAAAAACCTGGCCGATTTACAGCAGAGTAAAGTTGAATGTGGTACTGGTCGTACATATCTGGGCGTTTGCAAAAATCCACTGAACTACATAATTTCAGCCGGTGAGTTACATGGTACGCGGCTTAATCTCAATAGCTGTTCTGAAAAGAAGTAAGTTGAATGGGCAAAAGGTCTGTTTCCCAATTTTAAAAGACAAATCCATTGAGAATTTGGTAAAACACACACACAAACACACACACACACACACACACACCTGCACAGTTCTGTGGCTTCCTAACAGGTCCAAAGGCTCGCAGCTGATGTTTGGTGGGCAAATCTTCTCCTTCCATAAACCAAGAAAAACTGCTGACTCAGAAGTAGGCAGGACTGCATTTTTCTATTGATCTGTTTCTGTTTTAACAGCCAAAAGCAAATTTATTTTCTAGCACCCAAAGGGCAACCAAGGTCTCCTCTACTTTTTGATACGTCATATTTATTCTCTGAGCCAAACAGGACCCCATTCAAAGGATCCGTGGATTTGCAACCATCACCTGCCAGCAGATAATGGCGGGGGAGGCGGCTGCAAGGTATTTCCCATGAGGAGGTCCCATTTGCTGGGCTCCCACTCTTCTTTCGTACATCTTTCCACATCCCATCTCACAGGAACCGCTACGGCGCGGGCATGAGTGCTCTTCAGAGTTAGGACGGCAGAAACGGAGAGCTGACCCCGCCCTTATCTTCGCATTTATTCCTGCTGGTAACTTTCTTAGGCAAGTTCAGCATGTCCTAAAACCAGCTATTTCGTCTGACTTTCAAAACAGGGCACTTGGACGGGGCCTTTCGGGAACATACCATCCTTGTTATGAACTGTGACAGAGAATCAGAAGGGTCATGTCATCGAGGGTCAGGCTAACGATGACCACAGAAGTGGCAGCCAGGAGTTTGCCACGGTTCGAGAACACCCTGTCGCAGAGGAAGCGGGTCCTTCCTCACCAAGGGTGCACCATTCCTGAGCCATTTCTAAGCCCAGCCGGCGTGTCTTTCGGGCATGGAATGTTCCCTGATGGACCAAAGGAAGCACCCAATGGGGGAAGTCCTGTGCTAAACACTGGATGGGCTACCAGGGGCCGTGTGGGGGCCAGAACCCAGCTGCCCACTCCTCTCCCCTTGAACCACACCCCACTTCACGCCCTCTTCCAGGGTGGAGCTCAGCATCCTGGGACCCCAGGAAAGGAAAGACTCCCAAGACGACATATGCCTAACACCATACAGCCAGGTCACCACGCCCTTTGCAAGACGAAGAGGGAGAAGGCGAAACTGGGAGAGAAGGAGAAGGCAGAGGACTCCTGTGCCCCCACTGGTCTCGGTCCTGGGGTAACAATGTGCAGTGGGCAGAAGAGAGCCTGGAGCCCAGGCTGGCTGGGGAAAAAGAAGGCCCTGGGCCAGCCAGCCAGGGGCCTCATCTGGGGCACTGGGGCTCCGCCAAGACCCCACCTGCCCCCCTGACCCACTTGCCCTTCACCTGTGATGATAGAAAGGTTGCCAGGTGGGAAACAGGTGAACGAGGGGCTGGCTTACCATCCAGGTTGGCCCTCTCGGACAGACCACTTGCTGAGACTCTGGGGGAGGGTTTCCTTGGACAGCAGCCTCGGAGTTTCAAGAACAACTCCCCCTGTGCGTGCATGCACATGCGCACACGCACACACTGTGCCAGGAACAGAGGCCTGGCCTCGCCCCACTGCAGCCCCCAGTCCCTCACTCCAGAGCAGAGCAGCGGCCAGATGAGGGGCCACATTCTGCGGGCAGCACCTGAGCTGTTCTTCTCGGGACACATTGAAAGCTAAGCTGCTCCAAGACCCTGACAGAGGAAGACAACCCACCGAGCCCTCAGAGTTCAACCGTGAACCAGAAGTGAGAACTTCCTGCTCCCCCCGGCCAGACCACAGAAAGGACACCATCCTCCGTTCTCCTTAACATCTTCCTAAAGCGACAGCACTTCTGAAATTCAGCATCTGCTCACATGACACAGAGATGAGTCAGCGGGAGCCAATCCCCACCTGGAGGCCCAGGAAACTGAGGACAAAGGAGCCAGACCATCCCATAATCCCCAGGGACCTTGACAGAAACTTCGCTTTCTGGGCGTGGCTGCATGATGAGAAGTGCATGTTGGGAAAGACAACCTTTTGGCCCAGATTCCCCAGGGCAACCCAGCTTTCTTGAGACCCCTTCCGTGCACAAAGCGGTTCTGTGTGTACATTTGGAAGACTCTGTATATAAACAGGTTCGCAAATCAGAGCAAATGACCCTCTGTAGACCAATAGTCTGATTTTTGGCTTGGAAATCATACTCCCTATAAATACATGCCAGGACATGCTTTATATTCTTAATGCAAATATTCACATTCCAAACAAAGACGCAAGGGACTTCAAGACAAGTTTCCTCTACCCAATGTAAGAAACACCAAGGGCCCCACATTCTTGCCTAGTAGATGTGGCTCCTGCCTGTGTTTCTGAAACACCAGCCAAGTTTCCACACTGTTTTTCCCAAGACTCCCAAGACACAAAGTCCTGTGGTTACTACCTTTTAATAGCCCAAAAACTAATGCCAGGAAATCCAAGGTTGTTCCATTATGCTCTTGGCTCCTCCTGAAATTTGGTGACAAGTGTTAACTCTCCTACACTATGCTACCAAATTGGGGACCCTCTTCTGTGTTCTGGGCCCACACCCAGAAGCCCACATGAGGTCTGAAATACCCTTTCTCCAGGAGAAGTGGGCTTTTGAAAGAACCACGTTAATTTGATGCATTAAATGAACAAATGGCAAACCCCCTCGCCCAGAGGTAGGCCCAGCTATGAGTAGGCCCCCAGACACCTTCCACCCCCTTGAGAGACTCAAAGGTAACACTTGGCTGGGGGCAGGGAGACATGTGGGAGAGATGGTAAGAGTTATTGGCAAAGGCCTCCCACAGGCGGTGATGGGGGAGTGGAACGGGGGCCTACCCAGGTTCAGGCCCTATGAGAGAGCCAAGAGGAGGTGGAAAAGGGTGTCCAGGCCTAGGCCAGTACCTCCTAACACAGCCTGAAAGTCCGAATGTAGCCTGGAGGCCCAAGGCTAATCCTTATCTCAGTTTGGCTAATCACTGCACGCTCTGCAGATAAGAACGCACAGTTGCTGAGCCTCATTGTCTAACCTCTACGCCTGGCTGTCTGGCTGTCTTCATCCACTGCAGGCCTTAAAGGTGCCATGGGCCAGGCCCTGGGCTCAGGCTTAGTCCCAAGATTGGGGAGCGGGAGGCGGAGCGGGGCTCTTCCTTCCCTCTCCTGGGGTCTGCACCTGGAGGGGTCGGCACCATCCCAGGAGCGTGGAAGGAGGACCTGGACGTTGCAGAGTCAGCGTTTGGCCGCAGGCTGCCTGCAGAGGCGGGGTTGCCCCAGGACAGGCTGCAGCCTTCCCATTCTGCCTGCAACCAACCAGTAGAGGTCAGCCAGCCCGACCGATTGATTCTGTTCCGGATTACAGTGCCCACTCATCCACCAGTTCAACGGCGTTCCCCAGCGTCAGCTCCGGTGGGGAGCAAACGCCACGTTTTCGTCCCCACCCATCCTCCGCCTGCCCTCTCTCCGCAGGTTCAGAACTCAGCCAGGAAAAGGGGGTTCAACCGGAGGCACTCCCTCGAACCCTAAATTGTACTGTTTCTAATACTCAAACCACCCTACAAGGTAGAAATTACTAACCGCCGTTTACAGATAAGGAAACTGAGGTAGAAGGAGATTAGGCCACTTGCCCAGGGTCATGATGACAGAATAAAGAACCACAGGAGACACCCGAAGGTGGGTCGGCCTGGGGCCCACACTCACCTACCTACCCCCAGAGCTGCCCGGGCTAAGAGAACATCGGTGGGCAGCAAGCATCTGGTTGACGGGCAAGGCGAAGGTGCTGCTGCACTTACCCTCCTTCAGCCTGCGTGCGTTAGCAGGTGTCAGGAAGGGCAGGACCACAGGCCCCTTCTGATGAGGGGGGCGGCCAGAGCACACCTTCGGAGACCTCTCAGACCCCGAGGTGCAGGTTCCAACCGCCTAGCAGAGATGCCCCAAGCCCAGGCCCTTGGGGCAGCACAGTGGGACAGAACTTCCTGGGGATCCAGGGTTGCCCGGGAGGGATGGAGCCGCCACCTCTCATGGCCTTTCCCCCCTCTCAGAGGCCACACCACTATCCTTATGGCCACAGGGAGCAAAACGGAGCAGCGGGCGTCTATTCCATTTCAAGAGAAAATGCGAAACCACGGGTTCCAGAATACCGTATGAAAAAATAATTGCGCCTGGCCTGCATCTCATTATTTGCCCTTGCTGGGGTATTTTCCAGGCACCAGGGTGACGAGGCTGCCTGCTTCAATATTTTCATCACAAACACAATTCTGGAAAGCGGCCAAGTTTCCATTATAATGACACCTCTGCTTTTGAGGATCTGCCAGCCCTGCTTCCTTCCTGGCCCGGGATGAGTTCTAGAAACCTAAAATAGGTGTCAGGGACAGCCTGCCCAGCAAGCGCCACCCCCCCCCATGCCTGCTCAGGGCTCTTTGAAGCTTCGAGTGCAGCTCACTCTGTGACATTCAAAAGCTACCCCAACACATTTCCAGCGAGAGCTGCCGGCTCTGCCCCCTGCCTAGCTGCATCAAGTGGGAACTCAGCCGAATGGGTCCCCAGCCTGTCTGCAAGGCCCCCCGCAAGGGTCTCCGAGCGCGGCTGGGATCCCAGCCCCTCCTGGCACAGATGAAGAAACAGCCCAGAGACATGAAGCAGCAAGCCCAAGAACTGACTAGAACCCAAGCTGTCCTGAGGCTCCTCACCTTAGGGGGTCTCAGAGAAGCCTTTGAGGTAGAACACGCTAAAAGTCATGCCACTCCCCCCAAATACGCACATCTACATAAAAACCGCATGTGCAATTTCAGGGAGGCCAGAGAGGTAACCCCTGGTTAGGAGTGTTACAGAACCCCCCCCCCCAGAGCCAATGTTTACTGAGCACCCACTGTGTGCCAGGCACGGCTCCAAGCGCAGGTGTTCACTCACCCCGAGGCCCCCGACTCTGTGGCCAGAGCGTGAGGCCCCCCGGGGCCCCAGGCCGGTGGGGGCCTCCTGTCAGCACTGCCAGCTCCGCCTGGTCCCAGCTCCACCCCACCCCCGCCCACTCACCTGAGGCTGCCTCCTGCTATATGCGGCTGGCCCATCACACCTGGCCCCCAGGCCTGCCCCTGGGGCAACTCGAGTCCCTGATGCTTATTGCCACCGGCTGCTGCTGCTGCTGCTGCCGCTGAGTTTCCTCCATGGCCCTTTCAAGGCCAGCTCAGACTGAACACCTGCTCGCTGCTGCCCCCTCCCCCAGCTTCTGCTGGCTGGTCACTCCTGCCTAACCCTCCCCTCACCCCCATTTCACTCCTTCCTCCAGCCCACTCCTGGATCTGCCCTCCCCTGCTTCTGAGGGCTAAACTTGGTCTGTGTGCTCTCAAAGGGCCTCCCCCTGCTCTAAATGAGACAAAGGGGGACACCTGTCTGACCTGCCCGGCTCAGGGCTGGCTGGGAGCCAGCAGGAACCCAGCAAAACACAGCTGTTGTGATTGAACGTCTTCCTCCCCAGCCCCCGTACTTAAAAAAAAAAAATTCTATATTGGCCCAAGTCAACACCAAACCTCCACTTTTCTTCCTGGATGTCTTGGCTGGATACAGTGGGCAGGTAACTGCCGAGTTTATGCTGCATTTCATGCTGTGCAAACACAAGTGTACACATAAATCATCTTGTCCCGGTGTCTTATTTAAGCGAGGAGTGTCCCCGGAAGAAAATCAGGCCCCAGCTCCGCAGGACAAGGAAAAAATGCATTGTGTGAATCCAAATGCTCTCTCTCCCAGTACCTGGTGAGCTCAGTACGAGCACAAGCTCTGGATTCAAAGAACAGGAACAGAGCCACCCACAGAAGTCAGGCAACGGCACCCCCACTCCAGGCCGGGAGGGAAGACAGGGTGGGGGACCGCCACCAGCGACTCTAACTCACGTGCTCTCTATGGGGTGCTTGCTCGCTGACCCACTGCTCAGAGGTGACACTCCTATGCCAGCAGCTACTTTTGAAAACGTTTCTGCCTTTGGTATTTAAGGAGACTCCTCTCTCATACAAATGGGCTCCACGTGGCATCTGTGACACCCTGGCCTGAGGAGGCACAAGGGAGGGACGGGCTCTGGAGGCGTGGGCAGGAAAAGCAGAGTGCCGACCTGTCTGTTCACCTGGGAGCCTCCAGAGCCCTGGCCCAGCCTGGTGGGATGAAGGAGCAGGCCGAGGGGGGGTGGAGACTTGGACTGATTACCCACTGTACCGCCTGTGTGAACTTGGGGGCATCACCCCACTGCTGAGAGCCTCAGTTTCCACATCTGTTAAAGGAGACGAGTCCCCCACGACCCATCCCTCCCTGGCGCTTTGCCTGCCTTGCCTCACTGTCCTTCCCAGCGCTTCATGCCACTCACGGTTCATTTGTCGGCCTGGCACGGGCATTTTCCTCTGTTCCCCAAAGGCTGAGACGATGCCTGTCTTATCCCCAGACTCTCAGCTAAGGGGTCTCTTTGGTAAATGAAATTATCTGAGGAGTTTTATGCAGAGTGTCACTGTCCACATGACACGGACTCATCCAATAGCTCTCGAACGGGGACACGACCCACAAGGCAGTGAGGGGGCTGGCACGCAGCCACAGGCACGGTGCGCTCCGGTCAATTCCTTGTCCCTCAGCCCTCGGGCTGTGTGGCCCCTGCGTCCCACCGGGCGTCACATCTCTCTGACAGCAGGACACCATTCCCAGGACACACACACAGCCAGATAGATGCCAAGCCCCACCAGCACACCCACCTAACTCTCTGCTCAACTTCGAGAATCTGAGCCCACACTTAAAGATGCAGGCTTGGGAATTCCCGTGAAAATCGACAAGGCTTTCAAGTCTGTTTTCTTCCCCAGCCAAGTCAAAGCTGCCTTCTACAGGTGGGGCATGGGCTCCCCTGTTCAGGGTGGCCCCAGTCTCCTCTCCCCATCCCCCTGCACTAGCGAGGGCAACAGCCAGGCAGGCCCCAGCTGGCCACCATCCGGTCCCAAAGCAGCTCTGATCCAAAGCTTCTGGGAGTGCAGGCTCAAAGGGCCTGGGGCTCCTGGGCCCAGCCCAGGCAGCTACCTTGGAGTTTCTTCCCTGCTCCTCTCCAAACACCAAATATGCACAGTTCCCTCCCCAGCCTTGCCTGCAAGCAGCACCTCTTCTGGGGCCAGGATTCCTCTTCCCTCCGTCAGGCATGCGGGGAACCAAGTGCCTTGCCTCCCTGGCCAAAGAGCAGCAGCAGAGGACGACAAGGCCGCCGGACAGCAGCCCTCCCCGCAGCCACAGTCACAGGCTGGGGTTCTCCGCCCTCACACTGGGTCAGGAACCACAAGCTCCAATCGCCAAACAGAAGCAGGGTACCTGTGTGCTGATGGCCCCCTGTGGGCAGACCTACCTCCCGGACCCCAAGATCCTGGATGAAGGAACCCTGCTTGCTGCCCCCACGCACCAGCTCAAAGCCCAGAGAGAAGAGGCGTCAGGACCTCGAATCTCCTTCAGAAGGCCCCAGAGATAAACCTCCCCGAACCGTGGAATCCACTTCCGCTGGACCAGGCACTGAGAGGAAGACTACCACAAGCCGCTTCACCTCGCTGCCTTGGTTTCCCCACCCAGGAGGAGGCAAGAAGAATTTTCCTGCCAATCTTTCAGGATTATTAGAAAAAACTCATTTAAAAAAAAAACTGCCTAATTTAAGAAGCATTTTTATTCCCACACTACCTTAAAATCATCTCTAATCTGTACTGTGTATCAATCCAGACATCCTCATTCAACAGTTTGTAAAATTAGCAAGTGCCATGTTCTGGGAGGTAGGCTTCCTGATTCTGCAGCGCGGTGGGGTGGGGGCCGAGTAGGAAATATGGGGATGGAGAATGGTGTGCGAGGGTCCCAGAGAAACTTCGGCAGATCTCCAGGCCTCCGGTTCCCCCCGAGCCCCTCAGGGGTGCAGTGTCCGCAGCCCGCCTTCCCGCTCTACCACCAGTGGCTGCCCTCCTGGAAACCGGGGCTGGCGAGCAGCGGGCTGCAGACGGAGGCCCGGGACCAGAGCGAGCCCCTCTGCGCAGCCTCACGGGACGCGGTGCCACATCCTTTCGCGGGGCGTCCTGGGGCTTCCTGGAGATACAACTTCATTCCCGAAAACTCCGTGCCACTAACGCACCCAACGTGAATCAGGCGAAGGGCCCCGGGAGGGGAAGGCGGGAGCCCAAGGAATGGTCTCAGCCCCAGCCTTGACCTCTCCTTCGCGAAGCCTCCTACACGAGGCGCGGACATCCAGCCGCCAGCAGCGGGCAAGCGAGCCCCATCCTTCAGTGTCCACACTGGCCGCTCCAACCGCGCAGGCTGATCGGGCCGCGGGGTGGAGGGGCAACTGGGCACCAGGACCGCGACGGGGCGGTCCAGCAGCCGCCCGGGGACCCAGGCGGCCCGAGTCCTAAACACACAAGCACACGGACGCGCGAACGCCGGCCAATCCTGTTCGCCCGGAGGAGTCGGAAGGCGCTCCCACAGCTCTTCATTCATCCCCCAAAGGCAAGGTTCCCTTGCACCAGCACCTCCGCTCCGCGATCCCAGGGAGCTCTCAGGGGGCTCCAAGGGGGCCAAGTGAGCGACGACCCACCGCCCCTCCTCCCATGGCCACCGCGCCCTCTCCACCCCACGCGCAATCCCACAGACTCGCGCTCCATCACGACCGCCAGCGTCGCCCCCGCGCAGGGGCCGCTGCTACCCCGGCTGCCCACAGCTTTGCGGCCGGCAGCCGCTAGTCCCGGCCGCCCCGCCGCCCCGCCACGCCACTCAGACCTTCCGCGCTCGGCTCGCTGCGCCCAGGCCGTTCAGGGACGCCGCTCCGCGGCGAGGAAGCGCCAGCAACTCCCGGGTCTCGCTGCTTCCCGAACCGCGGCGGGGAGAAAGGAGGCGGCAGGGGGCGGAGGGTGAGAGGAAAGGGGAGGGAGGGGGGAGCAAAAGTTCAGGCTGCTCTGGGCCCGACCGCGCCCCCGTCTCCTCCTAGGCCCGCCCCCGCGGTCCCCACCTCCGGAACCAGGTTCCACAAGCTTCAGAGCCTGGGACACCCCGTCCCTAAACGCACCCCCACCCCGCACGCCTCCTCCGTGGAGAGCAGTTGCGACAGAGCAGTCGCGAGACTGGAGCCGGGGATCGGGAGGTGGCTCCGAGCCAGAGTCGGGGAGAGAGTCACGGATGCCCACCTACCTGCCTCGACTGGCGCCTGGAAACTTCCCCGAAGTGTGCGAGGAAGCGGAGCGCTTGGCTGGGGAATTCCATACCCCCCCTCCGCCCCCACCCCCCCCAACCCTACCCGCGCCCACTGAGTGAAAGCACTGGTCTGTCTGTCCGTCCGTCCTCTGCCTGCAGCTCCCAAAGCGATGTGGCCCGGGGGCGCCCACTCCTGGGACCGTTTTTTCTGGTCAGCCGACCCGCGTGTGCCCCGCGGCGTGCGCCCCCAGCAGGCCTCCGGCTGTCAGCAGCGCCACCACCCCGTCGCCAGGTCCCCGGTCCCCAAGCTCCAGCTGCATTCTCTGGAGCCAGGGAGGGGGCGTGCGAGCCCCGGCTCCGCCGGCGGCCAGCCCTTCCCCATGGATCCCCGGTGAGCGGAGCTCCGGTAGCACCGCAGGGCTGGCGACGAGGGGACGTTACCCGCTGGGGACGGTGGTAGCCTCGTGGACACCGAGCCCAAACCTGCCTCGGCTCAGCGCGCTCGCAAGTTCATTGTCTGCCTGGGCCGCCGCCGCCGCCGCCGTCACCACCATTGCGCCGGGAGCGCCGCGGGGAGTGAGGCTGCCGCGCAGCCTCCGCTGGCCCGGACTCCCTTCGCCCAGCCCCGGCAGCCGCCGGCGCTGCCGGGCGGGAAGGTGGAGGGGCGCTGGAGCCCGGAGCCAGACACCCACCGGCTGCTCCCCTCTGCCCCCATCCCCGCTCCTGGCAACCAACTTGTACCTGAGAGACCCGAGTCCAGCCCGGAGCCTCTGCGGCTCCGGCTCCGCGGGAGCGCGCCCAGCCCTGCACCTCCAGCCCCGCATCCAGGGCGCGTCAACCTGACTCCCCGAGCGCAGGGAGGAAAAGTTTGGGAGTGACGTGCAGATGGCGAATGAAACATCCGAAGAGAACCCTCCCCCCGCCCCATGTCGCGCTGACACACAGCAGCTCGAGCCTGGAATGTGAGATTAAGGCGTGTGCGCCGAGCGGTGGGTTTGGTCCCTGCCCTCTCCCCTTCCAAGTAAACACGGCCTGGGTGATGCGGTGATTTTTCAAAGAGAAAGCAAACCGAGCCCCCTAAAGTCTGCCAGTGACACCCTACCAAAGACATCTTTAACGAACTGGGCGGTCTGGAGCCAGCCCATACATTGACATTCAAGGCCACGGCGCTGGTGTGTTCTGCGCCCTCTGTTGTATTTTTTGCATCCCGGGAAGGCTCTCCGGGTTCTTGAGCTCAGCGTGTTTGCTTCTGTGGGGAGGGAAGGCTTGGCGGGACCCTGAGCGCTACTGCCTGCCGCAGTGGCCACGAGGCGGCTGCTCCAGGAAGCCACCTGGGCTTCCCGAGGTCACGGAAGCGGCATCAGCGGTCCAGTCCCCCGGATTCTGGGCTGAAGACGCCATCGGTTAAAGAAAAGACACTTTGAATTCTGGAAGACTCAACTCAAGGGGCGCTTAGAGCACCAAGCCCAGCCTCTCGGGAAACAGGTCCAAGGGACAGAAAAGAATCCTTGTCTTCAGTCACGCAGCCCTTTGCCTGCCCATGTCCCTGTGGCCACAGTCCAGAACCCTCCTCCTTAAATCAACCAGAAGTGGAGCCCAAAGCGCTTCCTAGCCAGAGTGCTTTGCACACCGCCCAGGGGTGCTTGCCGACAGTGCCGTGCCCCGCTTTCCTCTTCTTAAAAAAAAAAAAAAAAAAAAAAAAAGTGATCTTTAGTGCTTGAGGCTGCATCTCACCCCCAGAAGCAACAGCCACGCATGTCAGTTAACTAGGAGGTCACCACAGAGAACTGCCCGTGGGGAGGTGGGGCGAGAGGGAGCTTCTTCAACACTGTAACTTGTTTTTCCGCACATAACACCGCTCCCATAAAACCTACGAAGAAAGACTAATGAAGCAAAGCGACCAGCCTTAAAATCTCAGGCTGAATTGCTTTTTCCGTATAGACTCCACTTGGGGATTTTTGTTCTTTCATTTTTTTTTTTTTTAAACAAAACCCTTTTTCTGGAAATACAATGAGCTGCTTTTTGCAGGGTTCATAATTCCCAATAGATGATGATGCCATTTTTCAAGGCCTTACACATGATGTGGCTTTGGGGCTTATTTATTAGCTCCCAAAAAAAGCCTGCCTTTCAGGGAGGTTTATATACTCAAGTAATTGCATCGGGGGACACAGCGCGGGGTGCTGTGAAAAGGGTCGGTTGTGCAAGCGTCCGCAAGGAAGGCCCCGGGCCAGGCAGCTGTCAGACTGGAGTGTGCAATGGGTTTAAACAAACACAGGGAAGGTTCTATGGAAACACCGAGGAGGAAATCCCTCCTGTAAGGGCGGGCGGAATATTACTCCACCACCGCACATACCGCCCCGCCGTCCTTCCTCTCCTCCATCCACGTAAACACACGACTCCGTATGGAGATGGCGCTGGGCCCACCCAGATCACTTTCAGATTCAGGTGTCAGAAATCACAGCTGACATGGAGCAAATTGTTTTTGAGTAAAATCACGGAGCCACTTTGATACCAATTCCACCAGGGGATTTCCAAAGGTATTTATGCACATGCCCGAGGTTAACTGCAGGGTGAGTTTTTCCCTCAGCATTCACTTCAAAATATACCCAAGAATTGCACTTGAGCCTGGTATCCTGGAGAGTTGAGAAAATACCCCTTAGCAAGGGGTTTTAAAAAATGCAGATAATTTGAGAAAACAAATATCCCTTCCCCATGTGCACACCATTAGGAGGCCATAATTCTGGAGTTAAAGCACCTGGGTTCAAACCCTGCTTCCCATCTACTATGGGCAGTCACTTGGACAAGTCACTTCTAGTGCTGGATTGGTTGATTGATTGATTGATCCCATGTGAGGGGGGGACACAACTGGTCTACATCCTTGTCATAGTCTCATAGTGCCTGGATATACTTCCCCATTCCTTGACTTGGGCCTTGGCCATGTGACTTACTTTAGATGGTGAGATTTGGGGGGTTGTGACTGAATCAGAGGCTTGAAGTGTGCTGGAGGCTGGGCCTGCTCGCCTGCGCTCTGGTGGTCCATCATGAGAAGACTGTGTCCCAAGAAGCTGCTTCCTCTTCCAGCCAGGTTCCAGAAAGAATGTGCGTGGAGCAAACCTGAACTCAACTTGCAGGCTGGGGCCAAGCTGGACTCAGAGCTGCCCCAGCTGACCTACGGACACGTGAGTGGGGCTGGGTCGGGTGGGGGGGGGGGCGCAGTGCTTGCTGGAAGCCAGTGAATGTTGGAGTTTTGTTACACAGCATTATTGTGGCAGTAGCTGACTGACACATTCACTCAGTGGGCGGCTGTGAAGATTAACGACAAAATATTTGACAAGTACTAAGCACAATCCTTGGGAAATAAAAAGAGCTCGGAAATATTAGCTCATATTAGTAACCAACATTAATGACGGTAGATTTGTATAGTAACATAACTTTTTTAACTGATTCATTGAATCAACGAACAAGTATTGCTTGAATAAAGATTCCGTGAGAGACGGGGCAAGGACAACGCCAAACCAGAAGACCAGAGACCTGCCACGATCCCTGAATCGCAGTCACTCGCTCATTCGTTCACTCATTTACTCAGCAGATAGTTCCTAACACCTACTCCGTGCCTCTCACTGGAGGGACTGTTGGAGCCTTGAAGATGACCACGTCTCCACACCCTGCCACGGACGGGGGCCTACAGACCCCACCGTGTGGCCAGCACTCCGCTGAGCCCTTCCCCTTCCTACATCACTTGACTGCTCACAACAGCCTCGTGAGCCAGTATTATTCATCCCCATTTTTCAGGCAGGAAGACTGAGAGGCCCAGACATCAAGCAACATAAGGAAAGGGCCAAAGCCACTCCTTTACTGTGCGCTAGTGCCGATAGTTCAAATCAGTGGTGGGGACACCGGACAGGAAAGTGCAGTGAGAAGAGAGAAGAGGGGTGAACACAGCCGGGGCCGCTCTCCATGCTGCGCATGTGCAAGGTGCTCAGGAAGGGCTGAGGCTCCAAAGATCAGGCTTTGCTCCTGCCACCAGGGTCTGTGAGCCCCTGAGCCCCTCTCTGCTCTCAGTTTCTCCAACCGCAGGGGAAATGACCTTGAAAGCTGCAGCTCTGGCATTTTATAGAGCTGTGAATTCAGGAGGAATTGCTGCAGAAAGTCCATTTTAAGGGGGTGAAAGGATGAAAATCACAGTTCTGGGAACCATTCCAACAGTGCCATAGTAGGGACAGCGGACACCGTGGGAGGAGAGGCGAGGAGGCCAGGCCTTGGGCACCGCTCACTGCAGGCCCCAGCTCCCCCGCCACAACCTTGCCTTCGGTCACTGGTCACTCCACCGTTAGGACTTGGAAGCTGGAGGCTTTGGGGTCTTCCACCTGCCTCCGGTCAGAATGCAATGCCCCCGAGGGAAAAGCCATTTAAGATGCCAAAGGCCTTCATTATCAGCTAACGTGTCAATTTTCAGTTAAGGCTTTTGCAGAGACGGGGATGAGGTTTCAATTCACCTTCACCTTATTATTCCTACACTGGAGATTGTTTCCAAGGGGACAGTGTGGGGGGTGGGGCAGGGCAGGGCTGCTGTAGTCAGAGTCCATTTGCTGGGAAGGGCTGTGCCAGGGGGAGGCGGGGAGGGCCTGGGGGGTCAGGGCACAGGCTCTCAGATTCGTTTTGGTAGACCTGGCTTCAGATCTCCCCCGCCCACCTGCCTCCAGCCCTGTGACTTTGACAGATGTAGCCTTCTCGGCAACCTGAAGTGCATTTCAATTTCATAAATTTAGAAATACTCTGGTTAGACAGATTCCTTCTGCAGTAACACATCCATTAAGTGCACTTTAAGCCAATTTTGGTATGCTAATCCATCACAAATCGACGGGAAATTTAGCTTCTTGCGAAAATTTCCTACCCCCGATCCAAGACCTCTACTGGATTTAGGATGCTAACAAACAGTGGTCCCTTAAAGCTGCAGCCTTCAACTCTGCAGCAAAACTTCAGTGAAGCGAGGAACAGGACCAGTTTTAAACAAACTTCTGAACTTCTGTGTTCACGTGAGAGCTGTTTACCCGAACAGGGTCCCCCAGGGACAGTTCCTTACTCCAAAGATGCGGCCACCGCTTTCATTTTGGGGCATTTACAATACTTCGGAGTTCCCTCCTGAGAAGTCCGAGAGACTGTCAGCCCTTGGAGGGCAAAAACAGGGTGGTATCTCTACTTTCCCAGCCCCTAGCTCAGAGCCTAGCACAGCGGACAGGCCGGGTGCGCGCCCAGCGCATGCGCAGTGCATGACCCAGTTGAACTCTAGAGTGGCGACTTCTCCAACAGACTTAATAAGATTTTCACTATTTCCTAGAATCAGGTGTTCTCCCCACCAATGATATTGGGGATCCCAAAAGCACAGTCAGAAACCTCTGAAGGAAATTAGACAAAGACCTCGAGCGATTCCAATGACGACAGCATCGTCGGAATGGTGCCCCGCTTTATTCCGCAGTGTGTGAGGCAGGAGGGAACGCAAGGTCAGTACCTGACGATACAAAGAACCTACAGGAGGTGAAAGAGACATAACGTCGTCATTGTTCTCCCGGCTGAGACTCTGTTGCTACCAGTTGTAGAAGAGAGGGCCTATTATCTACCTGTCTTTCGCTACATAATACACATTTCGCCAACAAAGCTGACAGCCGGTAGCGTTTGCGTTTCCAATGCTTCTGCCATAAGATCTAACAGCAAAAATGGGCTGTTGACTAGGGAAATTTAGAGTTGCACTGCCGGCCTAGATGTGAAACACCTGAGCCTTCGGAAAGACATTTCATTTTCCTGGTCGAGCAGGTAATGCCGTCAAACGTTACCAAGTGGCAGTGGGAGCCAATGGGAATGACGCACCCACACGCAGAGTCTCCAGCCGTTGTTGGCTATTTGTACACGTTCCCTGCCCAGCTCTGCTCCACGTCCTGCAGCCCCCAGTTCTGCGAATGTCCACCGAGAGCTCTTCTCCTTCTGTCCTTCCATCCCTGCTCCCCAGGTCTAAGAGGAGACTGCAGGTGGCTTTGTCATCTCCTAAGTCTTGGGCATCCTGAGCATTTCAGGAGGCTGAGATGGGTACTCAGCCAAGGCACAACTCGGGGGGTAGGGGATAAGCCCATGTGCTGCATCAGTGGAAGTCAGAGGAGGCTGGCTTCACCACTGGTCCATCCATCGGGAATTGAGCTGTGGGCCCTTCTGGTCGATGGTGAAGCTGGGCCTCCTGACCTCCTGGCACCTTTCAGAGGCCTGGACTCCAATCCCAGCCCTGTCTCCTAAGCACATGGGCAGAGCAAGGAGATGAGCCAACCGCCTAGCTACACTGAGGCCACAGGGGAGGGGAAAGGAGGGGAAAGGAAAAGGACAAGCCCCCACCCCCCAACCCCCATTCCAAGGAGCCTCATCACTACCTAGAGGCAGGGGAGGAGGAGTCTACCCCACCTTGACCTTGTGCCAGGCTCTCTTCTGGGGGCTCACACATTCCCTCAGACCAAGGCACTGCTGACAGGGACCAAGGTGTCCAGACGGGAACGGGGGGCCTGAAGCTCAGTGGTGTGAGCATACCTTCCAAGAGACACTGGGTAGGTCTCAGCTCTTGCGAGATGGGTCTGGGGAGCCAGAAATCTGAGTTTCATTGTGAAGTAGCCCATTAAAAAAAAAAAATCTTGGATTGACAACTAAATCAGAAAACCATGTCCAACACCATGGAGCCAACCCAGTCCGATGCAGGAGTGATGCCCATGGGCTGCCATTTCTGCAGCTCTGTGCGGGGGGGGGGGGGGGGCTCCCCAACTCTTCGGCTAAGCCGGCCCTGTGCAGGCCGGTGAGGGCTCAGAGGGTCCGGCCCCATTTTACAGCTCAGAAAACGAAAGCTCGTGTTGTTGGCCGAAGGCACACGGCTTTGCACATAGCAGAGCAGGAGACAGAATGGTAACCCCCAGCCCAGCCATGGGCAGGATGTCACCTGAGGGTCGCACCCCAGGCGATCAGTCAGGGGTCTCCTCCCGGAGTCTGAGGGGCCATCAGCAGTCACCTAGCTCCTGATTTGCACACGTGCACACCAGTAGCACAGGCCAACAAGCACTGCGAGCGTGTCCAGGTGACAATGTTACCATTGCTACCATCCTGAGGGCCACTTGTCATTTCTTGCTTACTTTTATTTCCTGGTCCAGGCCAGGCTGTCTCCTGGCAGAGGTGTTTCTGGCCTCTGTCCGCCCCGAGGGAGGGGGCATTCCGGGAGGGTGGAGTCAGGCCCTGACAAGCCAGGAAGTGAGAAGGACATCTCCTGGACCAAGAGGCCCCTGGGCTGTACAGCACATACAGGCCTGGTGTCCCTCTTCCCAGAGCCGGCAGGACCCACTGTCTTTGCCCCAAGGTGAGGGGGGCCTGTTCATCCTTAGTCCTGGTCCCTGCCTGCCTCCCACAGGTGCCCACAGGGCTGCACCAAGATGAAGCCCCCAGTTGCCCTCTCCCCCCCCCCACGCCTGCCACACTGGTCTTTCTCTCTCCAGGCTGGGCCTTTGAGTTGCTGGGGGTCCTGGGTGTCAGACACCAAGCTTCCTTTCAGGGGCTTGCCTGAACCCCACCTTTTTACACAGGGCTTCCTGCCTCCCTCAAGGGGGCTCAGGACCCCGAAGCCAATTCCTTGGATAATTGCCTCAAAAGAAACTGAGCTTTGCTTCTCTGTCCCTTCGGGGACCACTGCCTCGGATATGATATCTACATCGCTCATGGTGTCACCAAGAGATGTCATTACTTAGGCGTACAGCTGCCTCCCTGGGGGGTGGGGGGGGTGTCGTTGTAAAACCAATTATTGCCTCTTTCAATTCAGCCTGAGAGCTGAGTAAGATTTGAAGAGTCAAGGAATCAAATATTCATGGAAACGATTGCATAGTTCTTAATTTGGAAGATTAATTAAGCGAGGGGACAACAGAGCCAGCCCTTTTCTGTTAAGCCCTGATGAAGGCTCTGTCCCCAGTCTTGGCTGAAAGCCTACAAAATAAGCGAGGTCCCCCACGCGGCTCGGGGGACCGCAGCCAGGACCCGCCCCAGGCTGAGAGCCGCATCGAAGCAGCACCGAAAGAGATCGTACCTCCGGGATCCACCTCCAGGGCTTACAATTTACAAACGCTTTTGTGGCTGCCCAGTCCTTCGGGCCCTGGCCCCTCTCTCTCAAAGGCCCGTAAGGGCGATAGTACCGCACCATTTTATAAATGAAGCCGTACGCTCAGAAAGAGCAAGGATCTTACCCGAGGACTCAGAGCTAAGAAGTACGAGCTGTAACCAGAGGGTTTAATGGGGGGCTCTCGGTCGCCCTATTAAGCTCTCTTCGTTTGGCATATCTCAGCTGCACAGCAGCCCCGGGGAGTGCACATTATTCAACCCATTTTATAGATAAGGAAACTGCAGCTGAGAGAGCATTCCCCAGCCCTGGTCATGTTCATCCACCCACCCTTCCACCCAGAGGAGGTTCCCAGCGCCCCAGGATCCTGACCCACATTTCCTGGGATCAGGGACCCGTGAGGGGGGTAGCTTTTGCATCTATTTTTCAGCCCTATTGCTTTCCAGCCGGTATTTTAAAAATATCAATACACCAAAGCCACGGAACGCAAGGCTTTCTGCACCTTGGCTAATTTCCTGCTGACTCAGCCAGGCTGGGCAAGAGCCAGTTGCGGTGACTGGCCAGGGGTGAGAAATATTTATTGTTGAAGAGTCGTCTGTGTAATAACAGGCACCCGGGCCTTTACGTGGCCGTGTTTCCCAAACGTGCCCTGTTGGGGCCGGGCTGTTCGAGCAGTGCTTCCTCCTCTGTTTTTGTAGCAGGGCTTCTCCCTGCAGAAGATGGTGCAGCCACAATCTACGCAAGCCGGAGCCCGACTTCCACTTTCTATTTTTCACCCTGATACGGTTCTGCTCGGTAATTCAGGCAAATGGCTTACCCCTCTGCACCTCCGTTTACCCATCTGCAAAATGGCTGGTCAAATGCAGGTATTGACTGAATTGCAAAGAGCCCGCCTCTGATTGTCTTCAACTAACCTCCACGTTCAGGGCTCCTCCCTGGAGGTTGAAACTTGGGTCTGTGTTGACTTAAAAGGAGCCTTTGAAATGCCAGAGGGGGCAGCACAGAAAACACAGAGGACTCCAGGGCAGCAAACATGACCTCTGCTATTCAGTGATGCACAAGGCTTCTTATAATGCATATGTGTATGGTGGAGAATGGGCAGATGGAGCCATTTTCAGAAGAGAGCCCCTTACAATGTATTAGATTCCAAATCCCAAAGAAATAAATCACCCCTGAGATTTCAGGGCTGTAGCTGTGGTAGCAGAGGCCTAGTCCATCCCGACTGATAATCTAGTGAATTTCTTTCCCTCTTTTCACACAACTCAAGAGTCACCTCTTCTAGAAGCCTCCTACCCAGGCCCCAGAGGAAACTAAGATCCCCAACCCGTGCTTCTAGAGTGAGCTATGACTTCCCCAAGGGGAAGAAATTTGTCATCTTCACCACCATCACCATCACCACCATAATCATCAC
The DNA here is from genome assembly GCA_004027475.1 of Anoura caudifer. Classification (NCBI taxonomy): domain Eukaryota; kingdom Metazoa; phylum Chordata; class Mammalia; order Chiroptera; family Phyllostomidae; genus Anoura; species Anoura caudifer. The sequence goes on along the minus strand of PVKU01003040.1, from coordinate 143,416 downwards.
CAACACCATCACCATAATCATCACCAACACCATCACCACCATAATCATCACCAACACCATCACCATAATCATCACCAACACCATCACCATCATCACCACCATAATCATCACCAACACCATCACCATCATCACCACCATAATCATCACCAACACCGTCACCATAATCATCACCAACACCATCACCATCACCATCATCACCACCATAATCATCACCAACACCGTCACCATAATCATCACCAACACCATCACCATCACCATCATCACCACCATAATCATCACCAACACCATCACCATCATTACAGCATCACTGTCAGCAGCAGCACCATCGTCTGTCTTTACTTACACGTCCAAACGCTTTACACACTCACCGTATCTTATCTAATTCCGGTAATCACCCTCTGAGATGTGTACTATTGATTGTCCCCTTTTTATAAACCAGGGAATTGAGGCTCCAAGAGGTTATGTGGCTTATTTAATAATCAGCCAGATGCTGAGGGGCAGTCTGTCTGTCCAAACCCACAGCCAACGTGCCTTCCCACCACTGGACCCCTCCTTACCCACTTCCAGCACTCGGCCACGCTTCTAGCGTGCTGTGGGTGATCCACAGAGTTTGTGGAATGAATGCATGAGTGGTGCTTCCTTTCTGACCTTCCTTTTATGCAATCGAGCCTCAAGGAGAGAAGCGGGGCTGCCCACTGGTGCTAGGGGCAAGTGGTGAGGTGTGACAGAAAGATCCCCATCTTGCCCTCTCACTGTGGGGCAGCCGGCTCCAAACGTGTCCTCTCAGCTCAATTTGCAGATTTCTGCAATGGGCCTTTTTTAAAAAACTAGAAAAGGATGTGATGAACGCCATCCAGACTACGTGCTTCCACCTGGACACTGAAATGTTAAGACTTCAGTCCTTCCCGTCCTAAAGTAGGCTTTGACCCCTGCCCCCAAGTTTGCATAGCTCTCCCCAGTACACAAAACATTTCTCGGGTATCTTATTTCTCTTGATTCTGAGATATGTATGGGATTGTTACCCCCATTTCCTAGATGAGAACACTGAGGCCTAGGCACATTAGGGAACGTACCCCCGCTCAGGCAGCTCCTAAGCGTGAGCCCAGGTCCTCTCCAGAGGAGCCCATGTGATCTCCCCAGTCCCACGCTGCCTCTGCTTTGGAGGACGGAGGACACACGCAGGCTGGGCCTGAGGCAGCTCGTCACGGGCACTGGGAGCCAGGGTGGAGAAGGGGGGCTCGCGGGCAGCTCTGGCAGCCTCGTCTCTGGTATCACACTCAGCACAAGGGAACCACTATGCTGATTGTCCTCTTTCCTGGGCAAGGAGGAAAGCAAACCCAAGGTAACAAGGGAGAAGGCTGTTTGAAAGACCCAGGGAGGCCAGTTCTGGGACAGGGCGTGGGTGCAGGGCGGGCAGCTGCCAGGTGAGCAGACAGTTTGGATTTTGTCCTTTCGTGGCTGACCTACTGCGGGATGCCGGGCTCTGGGGAGAAGAGACGCAGCAAGGTCCCCTGGGCGGGGGCCTGTCGTAATGACTGTGCTCAGCTGGCTGGTGCTCCGCATCCAGGAATCCGCCAGAGGTGGTCCTTCGCCTTCCCCCCCCACACCCGGGCCGGATTTGCAACCCAGCGAGACAGCTAGTGGGTTTCAATTCGCTCTTTTTTTTTTTTTTAATTTATTTATTTATATTTTTTCCATTACCATTTTTCCCCTTATACCCCCTCCCCACCTACCCCCCACAATCACCACACTGTGGTCCAGGTCCGTGAGTCCTTTTTCCTCTTTGCTCGATCCCTCCGCCCCCTAACCTCTCCCCGTAGCTGTCATCCTGCTCTGCATCCGTGAATCTGTCTCTGGCTTGTTAGTTCACTTTGCTCATTAAATTCCACATATCAATTAAGTCATATGGTATTTATCTTTCTCTGACTGGCTTATTTCACTTAGCACAATGAACCTTCTCCAGGTTCATCCATGCTGTCGTAAAAGTTTTCTTTTTTAGGGCTGAGTAGAATTCCATTGTGTAAATGTCCCACAGTTGTTTTATCTACTCATCTACCGATGGACACTTGGGCTGCTTCCAGATCTTGGTGATTGTAAATAACACTGCAGTGAGCATAGGGGTGCTTGTGTTCTTTTGAATTAGTGTTTTGGAATTCTTCAGATATATTCCCGGAAGCGGTATCGCTGGGTTGAAAGACAGATCCATTTTTAATTTTTTGAGGATTCTCCATACAGCTTTCCACAGTATCTGCACCGGTCTGCATTCCCACCAACACAGCAAAGCGTTCCCCTTTCCCCACACCCTGGCCCGCACTTGTTGTTTGTTTATTTATTGATGACAGCCATTCTGACAGGTGTGAGATAATATCTCACTGGTTTTAATTTGCATCTTTCTGATGATTAGTGACATTGAGCATCTTTTCATATGTTTATTGGCCATCTGCGTGTCCTCTTTGGAGAAGTGTCTGTTCAGAATCCACTCCGCATGTTGGGCTCATGGCTTCTCCTGGGGATGAGAAAATCCACAAAGGCCATTGAAAGAGACAAGGGAAGAGAAGGCCCCTCTTCTCCCTTGGGATAGCGTCATGTCTGTGGCCCCGATGCCCAGAGAGGCTATGGCCATCTCATCTCCAGCCTGAGGACACAGCCAACCTGCAGTTTGGAGCGGAGCCGATGGGATCGGGGAGAAAGGAGGCCAGAGCCTTGTCATCCCATCGAGACCACGCCTTGCTCTGGACTTCTGGGCTGTGAGATGACAAACACCGTGACCATTTACACCAGTTTGTGTTGAGGCCTTCTATAACACAGAGCAAAGTCATCCTAAACTGATGCACCAGGAGTCTCCCTTTTTCTGGGGCAATGGACACAGATGGAAAATGTGCTGGCGGATGAATGGGTGGATGGGCATGTGTGAGCAGGTGGACAGGTAGCCACTGCCTGGTCAGAAAGCATGAGGCCACCATCAGGGAGACAGGCTCTTCAAAGGGGGGTTTCCATGCCAGCCCCACCTGCCCCTACAGAGAAGCTTCACCAGGCACAAAAGCGACGCACAGAACAGCCTGCTCCTTCAGCCACTGAGACTGTGCCACAGCCTAGAAGGACATCAGAATCCAACACAGTGGGGCTCTCCTTGGCACTGTCACACCAACCAGAGGCACAGCGCCCATCATCTCTCCGCCCCCAGGGACAGCGCTGCCCCTGCAGAGCATGTTTAATTGGAAACACAACCCCGTGATCGCAGCCCTCACCTCCATATTCCCTTCACCAATAAACAAAGGGGGAATCTTGGACCAGAAATTCTGGAAGTGCCATCATGGGGACCTTGGAGAATAGGACAGATCACAAAGTCAGGGCATTTGGTCTCGTGTTTGCTACTCAGATGGACCAGGCGGCCTGAGGCCACTGCCTGACTTGCCCTGAATGGTCCTTGATGTTCCGTAAATGGACCACTGGATGCTTGGGGCGCTCTGGAGACACACGTGTGGAGCTAACTAAAAATCTCTTGGGAGCCCTGCTGGGGGAGACACATGAGGCTTTGTACCGTGGCCCTGCCATTTCCTGACTGGGCGACCTGAAGCTGTCACTTTCCATCTCTGCACCTCAGTTTGCCCAACTGTTACGTGGGGAGGGCCCTATGTGGTAAGGGTCAGGTCCGTGTCAGGTGGGGGGTAGGGCTGAGTATTTAAAGGATTTGAAAGCTGAGAACTAAGGAGGGGTCGGGAAAACGGGGAAACCAAAGGGGGCGGGCAGGAACTTTACGGACACGCTGGCCTGTAATTAGAAAAGAACGTTTCCTCGCTGCGGTTTTTAGCCTTCTGCAATGGCGTGCTCTGCCATGGCTTCACTAGAACCCCGTTGGGTTCTGCTTAAATGGCTCGTTTTGCAGATGCTTCCTAAGCTTCTCCCCTCTCAAGTCCACGTTATCACAAAGCAAAAACAGGCGTGCTCGGGTGGACACGCCCAGCCTGCTCGGTTTCTCCACACCCTCGAGTCCAGCTGGCCACAGAGATGACCTTGTCGTTTACCCCCTGCTCAGGCCCCTGGGGCTCCTGGGTCCCTCCGCTCCCTCCAGAAGAGGAGTTTTTTCGGGTATTTTTCTGTCAGCTTTCAGTCCACCCAGGACGTGTCCAAGACGGCAGCCCACGCAGCTGCAATTACAGATGAATCCAAGGTGTGGGACAGTCGCTCTCTTACCAGTGGTGAAGCCATATCCAAGAAGCCAATGCAAAAGATGTCTTTGTTCTAGAACATTCTCGGCATTTTCCATATGACCTGATTGCCCTATAGCTTCCCTTGCCCAGTTGTATATAAATGGAGGTCTGAGACCTGCGGTCCCTATTAGCACATAAAAAAACTTCCCTTTCCATCAGCTGTCATTATTTGAGAGTCCCCCTCATAATTCCCGCAGATTTCAGAACAGAACGTTGTGTGGACACAGAAAAATATGGGGTGGGGTAGAAAGAGCAGGCTCCAACAATAAACCTTTGTGGCACGTGCCCCCCCCCCACCCCCAACACACAGCCTCCACCCTCGGGAGGGGCCTAGCGAAGGCTGGACAGGAGCTCAGGGACCTTGAAGAGCAGGCAGGACACCAGCAGTTGTGACATCAGGGTAACAGAGGCAGCGGCTAGGCCGGGACTGGACCTGCGTGGCAGATGGGAGGGGAAATGCCACCAACTGCCCCAGAGGTGCTCTGGGGAGGATGCCAGACCCAAGGGCTCTTTGGGGGGGGGGGGCACTGCTAGGACCAGCCACACGGTGACACAGGGACAGGTCTTATGTTTGCATTGCAGGTCCCAGAAAATCTGGGTGGGGGGCTCAGGGCAAGGCAGCAACCTGTGTTCCTAATAACATGAACATCACTCACCATCCCCCTGGGCAGGGTGTTCTGAGACAACAAGCACCCTGGCACGTGGCATGCCGACGGCCGATGAGAAAAAGCCAGATGGATTTCCTTGTCATTTGAAAGACAGCAGGGAGAGTCTTGGAAAGTGTATGGAAATGTGACTGCAGGGGCTTCTGACAAAGGTGGAAACAGGAAGTTGCCTGTGGCTTTGAAGGTACCAGAAATGAATGGCCTCCCAAAGATGGAAGAAGCTCTGTCGGGGGATATTGATTATCTTCAGGGCCAGAAATTGTTTCACAGTTGTTCCTGATTGAAAGGTTTTCTATTAATTCCTACTGGCAGGCAGAATAAGAAATATCGAATACCTAATTGCCTTTGAAATAATTACACCCCCAAATGCCATATCTTAACCAACACATCACGCAATCGATGTTCTGCTGAGCTGGGGAGGCTCGGGAGGTGATGGAAGGTCAGCCCTGGGTGGGGGAGGGGCACGCCAAGGCACCGGGAGTGGGGTTAACGCAGGTCGCGTACCACTTGAGTCCATCTGCAAATCTGGTGGACAGGAAGCCCCTCCTGCCAGGGCCCCAGGGAAAGAGTGGGGTCCTTCGCTGGAGGCAGCTGCGGGGTGCAGGATGAGCTGGAGCCACCGCCACCCTGACCTAGTGACCTTGTGGGAGTTGATCAACCACCTACACTTCTATCTCCACTTCCTCAAAATGCAACCAACAGAGACCAGCCTCAAGGGGGTTGTGAAAATCGAGTGAAATAACTCACTGATGCACTTGGAAGAGTTTTGTCATCTGTAAATTCATCCATTCGTTCCCTTAAAAAAACATCTATGTGGCCCCCTGCTTTAATCCAGGGCACTGTCCTGGGAACTAAAGCGACAGCTGTGGGTAAAACAGACCAAACTGGGTGGGGGGAGAGGTGAAGAACGCAGAAACACGTGAGCTGTGTAGCACACTAGTGACAGACGTTCAAGGAAAAGCTGATCAGCCAGGAACTGACCCAGGTCTGAGCACCCACAGCCTGCCCCCAGGCAGCCAGGAGCCTCGGCCTTACCCACCCATGGCCTCGGTGCCACTGACTGTCCTGCAGTGTCCCCCTACGCAGCGGCCTCTCTTTGGCCACTTGGCAGCATTGGGCAACAGGGATCACCCTCCTCTGGGACCCTCGGGTCCCTCCTGCCCTGCCTTCCTCCTATGGGTCTGGCCATTCCTATGCCTCGCGCTCTCCAACCAGCCACAGCCCCTTCTCTGGGTGCCCTGCAGGGCCCCACTGCCTTCCTGACCTTTGATCATTCAGTCAACACGCAGCTGAGCTGCGGGTGTGAGCCAGGCGTGGACCAAGGGGACCAGCCCTGGGCACTGCACCCCAGTGGGAGAGGCAGACAGTGGGGGAGGCAGACAGACAGGGAGAAAACATGTGGGGCGGGAAACCTCCAAACGCTCTCCCCGGTGTCCTCACGGGGAGGCCAGTGCGCAGCCTCACTGAGCTCTGGGACCGGGAGGAAGCCGCCAAGCCTCTCTGGGCCTCCGTCGCCCCATCTGTGCAACGGCCGGGCTGGACGGTGACCGAGCCTCCAGACCAGCATTGTTCAGTGGAATGCTCTGGGGTGGTGGGCAAGTCCTGGGTCCGTGCTGTCCCATTCCACGGAATTTATTTTATTTAATTTTCATCCATTCAAATTGGCACATGCGGCCAGTGGCTACCGTATGGGACCTTACCACCCTTGCTGCCTAACCCTCCATCTCAGAAGCTCTACAGTTATATGGGACCCGTGGCCAGTGTCGCCATAAAGTCACCTACGAACTCTCTGAGTGGAGACAGAGAGAGGACAGTTGGAGGTGAAAACAGGGCTGGTTTTCCAATAGGTTGGTGTTCCTTCCAAAGGCAAACCCTCCCTCGTACCCCGTACCCCCCACCCCCCACCCCTAGGTGAGACCTGGAGAGAGTCCTAGCCATCATCCAGACCCATGGTCCCCCACCCTGGCTGGGCGTTAGAATCTGCCAGCGGGGACCTTTTAAAGCATGAATAACCGGGTCCCACCTCGGACACTTTAAGTCAGCATCTCCGAGCCTGGAACTGGGCATGCGTCACGTTTTACAGCTTCCCTGGCGATTCAAATGTGCAGCCACCACCTTATCCAGCGGCCTCGCCGAACTAACGGGAAACGGAGTTCAAGAGGAGAGAGCAGCGTCTCCAGCTCACACAGCGAGTTTGTCTCGGAGCCTGAGCGGGACCTCGGCTCCCCAGGCCAGGCAGGATTCAACGCAGTGCTGGCAGGACCAGGGTGCAGTGTCCGTGGAAGATCCCAATTCCTGACTCCTCCCAGTAACAGAGCGGGGACCCCAGGTGGGATTCCAACCACCTGTGTGCTCTTTATTCCCCAACAGCGGCGAGTCCCCCAGCGCCCGCTGACACCCGGAAGGGTGGCATGAAGCGATCTCCCTCTCCCCTTGGGGTGTAGTGTGAAGCCTGAGCCCGCACATTTGAGAAAGATAACTCCCCATCACACTGTACAATAAGCAATTTTCTGCTCCCAGGGAAACAGATTCACCTATAAGCTCGTTCCAGACACAGAGAGACCCAGCATCACACTGCACTCCACTAGCTTCCTCTGAGGGGAGGGAGAGGCGTGAGGCCAGGGTAGGGATGAGGGGAGATAGGAAAAGGAGGGAGGGGAGAGGTGGGGGAGCAGTGTGTGCTGGGTCAAGGCCTCCTTTAGGCCAGTGGGGATGGTCCACAACGCAGGGATGGTTCTGCTCAGCCTCACTGACCACGGGCTGGTACCTCTTGCTGGGAGCCACGTGGTTGGGATGGACATTTTCAGCCAATTCAGACCCCAGGTTCCTTCTGGAACACAGAACTGGCCTCACCCCCATCTCGCTCAGAACTTCCTCAGCCCAGAATCCTTGTCTTCACTCCCAGAATCCTTTTGTGCCCCTGCAGGTCCAGTAGCTGGCTCACACCTGGTTCACATCTGATAAGCAGCAAATGTTTCTTTTGCTAGTTTTGTTTATTCCCAAAGTCATTCCGGCCTGGGGACCCAGCCATGACACACCTGGGCTCCAGTCTTAGCTTTCTCACTTAATAACTGTATCAAGTCATCTGAGCTTGAACTTCTTCATCTACAAAATGGCACCCAGCTCCCGGGGTGGCAGGGAGGAAGGGTGTGGTTAGCATGGTGCCCGGCACAGGGCAAGAGCTTGGTAAGTATCTGTTTTCCCACCCTCCCCCCTCCCATCACCACCTGCCCACTGTCAGCCTCCCGGGTCTTGGGTCCATGTCTCATTATCTTTTGTTGCGTCCCAAGCATTTCTCGGTGCCTGGCAAAGGGCTGAGGATGGCAGGAATTCTGAAAATATGTGTTCAATACGTTAAAAACATCCCGGAGAGGACGTGGTTTTGCATCCCTCCTGGTTTCTTCTCCAGGAGCTGGAATTGAAAACCGCCTTTCCCTCACTGATAAACCTGAAAAACAGACCATCTGTAGCAATTTCCTCAGTTATAACACCCACCACATCAAACACGTTCCCTTCAAACAATAGGAGGAAATGAGGGGAACGGGGCACGCTGCCTGCATATTGCAGAATTGCTCAGAAACCTTGCATTTAGGATGCTGGTGGCGTAAAGAGGAGGAGACCCCGGAGCGGGTCGGCCTGGCAGTAAAGGAAAACAGGAAATGGTGCGAGTGTGTGGGTGTGCACTGCCTGTGGAATGAGCTCCGTTCACGGATGCAGGTGGAACCAAGGCCATTCGGGAACTTTCTAACCCCGGAGTTCTCCAGGCAGCTGGGGCAACCCCCAAGCATGGGAGCCCCGGGAGAGGCGAACAGCGTTAGGGATCCTGCGGAATACACGGAATGCCCAGGACCTAAGAATGCTCTCAAAGGAAATCCAGTTTCTATTTCTACCATGAAGGAGCCCAGGTTTTTTATGGGGGGAAAAAGATAAAAAGGTGAACAATGGAAGGTTCTGGGACCGAGCTCAGGAGGCCTGAATCCTAATCCTTGTCATGCTGTTGCGTTACGAGCAGAAATCCAAGTGGCAGGCTCAGAAAGGTCAGCAGAATTCAGGCGGGGCTAGGAAGCCATTAGGACTGAAAGTCTCTGCTGGTCTGTCTGTCTGTCTGTCTCTCTCCCTCTCGCTGTCTCTCTCACCCCTGGACCGCATGACCTCTCTCTTCTCTAGTTCTCTTTCTTCTTCATCCGCCACGAGTATATGTGAGCTTGCAGTTTGAATGTCCACCACACACTGACTAGCCTCTAGGTTGCTTGGTCTGGTCCTTCATTTCACAGAAATCTACAAAGTGCCCACCATTTGCCCGGCACTGTCCGGGGGGAGCAGGGCTCACACTGTCATTCCAATTCTCTAGGGAAGTAGGTTGGCCAATCAAAGGCCTGACTGGGTCTCTGTCATCCCAGGTTCAATCAGCCACAGCAAGAAGAGTTGCTTAAGACCAGAATGACTCGGCTTGAGTCTAGTGGAGCTATGAGCAGGCCAAGCCCGACCTGCTACCTGTCTCTGCAAATAAAGTTTTATTGGGGCACAGCCCCATCCATTCATTTACACGCTATCTCTGGCTGCTTTGACGCCGACCCGGCAGAGCAGAGTAGTGGAGACAGGGACTCCATGGCCTGCAAAGCCTGCAGCATTTACATCCGGCCCTTGGCAGAAAAAGCCGGCTGAACTCTGAACCAGAAGAACGGATGTAAAACACCTGTGAGTGCCACAAAGCGCCGTGTTCAGTGAGGAACTCTAGTCCCTCAGCCTCCCAGGACCTCAGGAGTCAGCCAGACCCCCTGGATGACGTATCAAATAGTCAAGGTACTATTTTTCTTGGTGTCAAAACCCAGGCCATTTGCAAATGCAAGGAGGCATTGACCCGGGCAGGTCCTGCTGCTGTGGACCTGAGGTCTGGGACGCCGTCTCAGGACCTCACAAACCCACGAGAAGACAGAAGGAGGTTCCACTGTCCACCAGATGCGCCCAGTGCCTTGTAACCACATTCTTGTTAACTCTCCCAGCAGCCAGATGAGGTCGGCACTGCCGTTGCCCACCTGTACCGACGCCAAGGCTGGGGGCGGCCCACAGTGCGCGGGGTCTGCAGATGCCAGAGCTCCTCCCAGGGCTGACTTGCTCCTTAACAATCATGTATGGGTATACATATGTCATCCGCCCAGTTAACATCCGGGTGCATCGCTGTGCAAGGCATCTCATGGGTGCTTTGGGGAATGGCCAGGGTGACGACTAAGACGCGGCCCTCAATTCAGGAAGCAGACGGTCTTCGGGGGGCGGGGGGAGTACCCACACCGATGATACCAGAGGCGAATGACACTTACCTCTGCACACAGGTCCTGCTGAGGGCTGTGGCAGCCACAGGGGCAGGCAGGGGCTCTGCTGCTGAAAAGAATCTCATCAATGACTTCTGTCCATGTACAGCAGAGAGAGCTTCAGTCTCCTCGTCCGCAGCAGAACAACTGGCATGGGCGAGCACAGGCCGCGTCCGGACCTAGCACTGTGGGTGTCGAGGGGACCACAGCAGGACAGGAGGTGTGACACAGGAAGCGTGGGCTGAGTCACAGGGGCTCAGGCTCAGGCCCGGGTCCTGCGCATCTCAGCGGTGACTGTGGACACCGAAATAACCTCTGTGCAGCTCAGCTTTCTGGTTTGCAAATGAATTGTGGAGTCGGGACAAAGACATGGGTGGAGTGAAGCCCACGCCTGGTCAGAGTGGGCCTGCGTGGGTGCTGGGTGGGCGAGCAGGCAGGTTTTCCCGCCCTGCCGCCTGTGACGCACCCGCCTGTGTCCCGCCGGTGTTCCCTTCAGAGCAGGGCCTTCAGCTGGAGCCTCTTGCCCTGCCACCGCTCTCCAGCCTCCCCTGGGGCCCTGGCAGAGAAGCCCAGGGGACCTTGGCCACAGACAATTCAAGTCTCCTTGGGCCGGGCCAGGCCACCGGGGCTTTCTGGAATGAGCCAGTGAGTCAGTCCAGGCTTGCCTCACCCTCCCCTAAGCTCCACCCCACCCCGCCCCCTCCCAAGGCCCCTCACGAAGCCCAGCCGCCTGCAGAAGCATTAAGCCTTTGAGTGATGTATCCAATCTGCACAGTGTGCGGTCAGCAGACCCAAGGCCACGTACTCAGGGCACCACACGCCCACACCCCAGCTGCTCCAGACCCGGAATGATCATTTGCCCCAATGCCCCAGCCCCTGGGTGAGCCCGGAGGTTCCCAGACATAGCACCCCAGCCACTCCCTGCCTGGCACAGATCAGCCTGCATCTTGTCCTCCACCCTCCTCCGCCCGGCCACCGCTGCACCTGCGCCCTCACCTGTCAGGGCTTGGGAATCCGGGGATTTAGTTGCAGCTGCAGCCTTGGCCAGATGTGGTTTGGGGTGCTCATGGGCTCCCCGAGGGAGAATGCCAGGTGGACTCTGGCCTCGCCAGGGGCTGTCAGGAGACCCAGCAGGCCTGTCTCAGGACTGCCATGGGATGTACGGGGTCTGAGGCTCCTCTGAATGGGGTGCTTCTTGATTGCTCTCTGCCCTCCCTTTTCTCCCCATGCCCTACACCAGCAAGGTGCAGTGGGGTGGACCCCAGAGGTGTAGGCACACCCGAGGCTCCCACACAGCAGCCCTGAGGGTGGCCCCCAGGCTGTCTTAGGTCCCAAGAACAGTAAGAAATGAGAGGCTTCTGGAAGTTTGCAGCAAGAGCCAGGACCCAGTGACGAGGTTCCTCAGGAGTCCTCTCTGCAGAAGCAGCCTCCGTGGGCACGTCCTTCCCCCAGTTTCCTTTCCCTGGGCAGTGGCAAGCCCAGCCTTGACCTTCCAGAGCCCCATCGTGCAGCCTCTGCGGCCAGGCAATGGGACGGCCAGAACCCCCCCTCCCTGCGAGCCCCCTGAGGCTGCAGAGGCCCTGGCCTGAGGACAGCAGGAGGCAGCCAGTCAGACTGAGGGTCCCTCGCAGTGACAAGCCGGAGGACGGTATGTGCAGCTTCAGCCTCAGGCGCTCACTGGCAGTGCCCGTGTGTCCCATGTTTGTCAGGTGTAGAAAAAGTCTTGGGACATCAGCACCTGGCTGAGCCCCCGCCATATCCCTACCCCCTGTGACTGGTCAGCTGCTGCTGTCTCCGGGCCTCAGTTTCCTCTTCCAGGGAGGGGGTAACAAAACAAGCCTCCCAGGTGGCTGAGAAGGCTGGGTGGCCCCAGCAGGCTGTGCCCAGGTGGGCTCGCCCGGGTCCCCGCCATCCCCACCACCCTGGGGTGTTTCCCACAGAGCAGGAGACTCAGCATCAGCACTACTGGGAGAGGGTTTAAAACACACTCAGAAAACTGCTGAACAGCGTGTGTTCACAACCAAGGCCAGTCCCCGGCATGGACAGAGCGTGCGTGCATCGCCACTCCTGACTCTGACCTGGAGGGGTGCTGCGGGTCCCTCTGCGCACAGGGTGGTGGCGCTGAGCGTGGGGATGGGGTCAGCAGGGAGCTCCCCAGTTCCTGAGGGCACAGTGTAGGGGGAAGGGGTGCTGAGAACCATCTGGAAACCCCAGAGAAGATGGATTGGGGAATGCTTGCCCAGGACAGGTCCGATGTGCCGGGGTCCCACCCTTGTTGCCCAGTGGGGCGCAGAGCCCAGAGAGAACCAAGGGCGTGGAGAATGCCAGCCGTGCTGTGTGGCACCTGCCGCTCGCGATGGGCACAGGTCAGCCTCCTCCCAGGCCCAGGGTGGCCTATCTCACCCCTTCGTCTGTCTGCCGTCCCTGCTGCCCCTACCTGCCATGCCTCCTTCCCCACTCTTCTGGTCTCATTGCTTCCTCCCCAAACCTTCAAGGCAGGGTGGTGGGAGCAGGAGACAAGGCCTGGGGTCTTGGCTGCCCTTAAGGTCTGGCTGGACTCCCCAGCCTTCTGCTGCCACAACCCTGGAGGGGGAATCCCTTCTCTCCCCCATCCAACCTCCTGGGTCTCCCCAAGCAGCTCCTCTGTGCACCCCTCTGTCCGCCCACCTGCGGTGTGGACTTGGGTGGGTCACATTGCCCTTCTGCGTACCCTCATCTGTAAATCGACAGTGTGGACTAGACAGTCTCCAAGCCTTCTCTGTCACAATACTGCTCAACACCCAAACTCCAGGGTCCAGCATATGTGAGCCGGAAGCCCAGCAAACCCGGCAAAACAAGTTCTTCCTGCCCCGCTTCCCCTGGCTCGCTCACCCCACTCCGCACAGATCTCCCAACAGTCTTTTCCCTCTTAACCTTCAGGGCTCAGATGGTCTCCCCCCCCCCCCCCCCCCCCCCGGCAACAAGTCTGTCCCAGGGAAACATGCAGTCCCAATGGGGTGAAGCCAGAGGCATAGCCTGAGGTGAGCTACATCCCAGGCCTTCCCCGGTGACCCCTGGCCCGAGGCTGAGCCCTCGGTCCCCAGCGCTCAGGCGGAGCTGACTGCACCGCCCGCATGTAATCGATGAGGCCCACTCTCTCCGCCTGCAGTGCTGAGACAGCTGAGGCCAAAAGGCAGTGCGTTAGAAGCTTCCTGGGAAGCCACAGCTCCCACCACTGAGCAGGGCAATTAATGTGACCAAAGGGCTTCCGCTGACGATTCTCACTGCAGCTTTGATTCCCCCCACAAATCCTCCAGAGATGTGTCCAGAAGCACCCAGGCCTTCACTATCTGTTTCCTCAAAGGAGTTCCATCCACTTGCATCTGCTCTTTTATCGTTAAAGGAAGAGGCTCCCATTGCTGGGGTCCCGGGCTGCGTGCCAGGACCAGGAGGGAGGCGGACAGCCACCGTCCAGCTGCAGGGCCACTCCGAGGCCTTGCCTCCGTTCCCTCCAAGGGCCTGGCCACCACTGCTCGTCCTCTGCTCTCCGCTGATAAATGTCATTTCCGCTCTCCAAGGGGCCCTGACCCCCAGGGCTGGAGTGGGGCAGCGGGAGCCGGGCCTGGAATGCGGACCTGGACCCAGAGCCATGAGCACCCAGGGCCTCTGGACTCGCAGCTGCCGGGGGAAGCAGGGCGTCAGCAGTGCTGAGGTTTACAGATGTGCCCAGAGAGGGTGGGGACCTTGCACAATGTCACACACACACGCAGGAATGACAGGACCATTCTCCTCCCCCTGCCCAACAGTCTCCAGAGTGCTGTGTGCGAACCCACCCACCAAGCGCCCTCTCCACCCCAGGACCCTCGAGAGGTGGCAGCTCTCTCTTCCATGCTGGCAGAAAGTGGGGGATCGCTTCTTCCCTGGGAGCAACAAATAGAGGAAAGGAGGACTTGATAGCTTCACACGTGCACACACACACCCTCACACACGTACGCACGTGTGCACACACAAAACGGACCTGGGTTTGAGATGCATGGGGAACTCAGAACCCTAGACGAGCCTGTAGGGTCTCAGGGACATTTCAAGGGACTTTGGAAAGGAACTCCTGTGAGGGAGGCTGCTTTGTCCCTGCTGGCGGGGGCCCAGGCTGGGCTGGCTGGCCGAGGTGCGTGGGGCTGAGTCTAAGGGATGCCACAACACCAGTAGGTCCAGCTTCCAGCCCAGAAGGCAGCAGCTCAAGACAGGTTTCAGGATCACACCAAGATCTGGGGTGCTGAGCAGAGAAACTGAGGCAGCCGCCCAGGAATGCAGAGCATCCCAATACCTTAGGGGGTAGACAGGGGGTGGGACACTGGGCAGTGACCCAGGGCTTGTGACCAGCACATTAGGTGCTAGGCCAGCCGCATTCTCCCACCTGCTGCCCCTCTGTCTGCTGAGGTGGAAGCTGCTGCAGGGAGAGGCCCTGGGGACCAAGCATGAGGGATGCAGAGAGGGGGAAGCAGATGAGGGGGTAGGACGTGCCTCTCCCTGGTCTCCTTCCCCTCTGCCCAGCCTCCCCGGGCTCCCTGGATTTTAGGTCCCAGCCGGAAATGCACAGCGACCTCCAGTCCCTGGAGGACTGAAATGAACCCAGAAAATAGGAAATAATGAGGTTGATGGGGCGCCTGGAAGTCATAAACAATGGAGTGAGGAGATAAAGGCAACACAATAGCACAGCGGATTAAATAAGGAAAAAACATCTGCAAAAACGCTGCTGATGGCAGGGTACTCAGCAGCCCCCCCAGGGCCTGGGGCAGGGGCGTTCCCTGCAGTCAGAATCGCTCCGGAGTCTCTGATATTTCTAGTTCGCCTCAGGCGGAAACTTGGAAGTTCTTGGATACAGAACATTAAGGTCGGCATGTGCCCTTTTCTTAAAGCAAAAACAAGCCAAAACAGAGATTTAAAATATAGCTAGTGTGTGATCGTTTTCCTGCCCCTTGGTTCAGGGGCTTACATTTTTATTCATTCATTGCACAAATGTTTTTGAAGCACCCAGGACTGGCCTGGCTTAGTTTTGAAGGTACTGGCACCTTTTCAACCTGAGTATTTTTTTAAGCGTATTTTTAACATTCGTTGTACCTTTCCCAAACCACCAATCAGTTTAATCCCACAATTTGTCATCTTGGAAAAAAAACCCAAAAGCATTGTTCCAAGATGAATGACCTGGACAGAGCCAGACTGGGGGACCAAAAAAGAGGAAGGGCTGTGGTTATTTGTGGTTACCCAGGCAGGATCCCAGAGCCACGGAGCAGGGGCCGGCACAGGGGGAGGGCAGCCTAGCGACCCCACAGCAAGGGGCACTGAAAGCCAGTGGAGGCTGCTGGGGTCCTGCCGCATGGGGACAGGGTGCCAGAGGTCCCAGGGCAGGTGGTCCAGCTGCTAGAGCAGGTAGGTGCCGAGGGTGATCCCCTCCTGGAAGCCGGGTGCAGAGCTTTGCTGTGAGAGGAGAGAGGCCTTCCCCGCCCCCAGGTGTCTACACGGCCCTCCCAGGTAAGGGCACGCACAGAGGCGGGTGCTGGCTGGGTCTCCCCTTCACCACCAGTTACCGATGATCCTTCTTGAAACACCCTTTTGTAAATAGATGATCACAAATAACATTTTTATCCTGCCCCTGCATTTGAAGAGCCAAAGAGGAAAAGCACATATGTGACCAATACTCTTTCATGAAAAGTAAAGCAAGATGGCAGAACGCAGCTCCCAGTGAACTTGAAGAAGTGGGATAGGAAGGTCCCTAAACCAGGAGTCTGGGGCCTGGCCTCCCCCTCAGCTCTGCCCCCCATGGCACCCTGAGAACCTTGTTCCATTTCTAGGTTTTTCTTTTGCATTTGCTTACATGGAAGCTCAACTGTTCATTGAGCCCCGACTGAACGTGTCGCCAGTGCAGACAACTGAGCCTACAGCTGTGGCTGAGACGCAGGCCCTGCCCTCCTGTCACTAGGGTCAATTATGGCACAGAGTCCTATCTGCCACCTTGGAGGGCCTACAGTGGGGGTGGCAGCCTTGAGCACAGGCCCCTGCTGTCCTGGGCCCCGGAGGGGCTGAGACAGAGAAATCAGGAGGCACAGGGGTGGGGGATGGGACCATTGTGGACTCCAAATGCAAGATGACAGCAGGTGACGTCTGGCCAATGGCAGCTTCAGTGGGACTAAAGAAGGAGAGAGCAGGACAAATGAGTGACTGCGTTCTTAGGCCTTGGGTTTCCCCATCAGAGCGATGCAGTGGCAAGGCCTGACCGGGACACCTGGCTGAAGGATGGGGAGATCTAAGGCTGGTTTGAACGCCGCCAAGTGCATGGCAATGGCAAGTGGGTGAAGAACTGCAGACGAAAGCCTGAATTTGCATGCAGGCGGGGGTTTTGCTTAACGTCCCTGTATGAGGTTCCTTGTAGGAGTCGAAGGCTCCGACCAAGTTTAGGCAGAAGAAAAGAGCAGGTTGTGAGCATCCTACAGAGATCGATGTTGCTAATTGCAAGGTATAAAGGAGAAAACTTGGAAAAAGTAAGAAAAGCAGCAGCTGCTGATTCTCATTTGCAAGTCTGTATGAAGACTGCCTCTTAGCAGGACAGTGGCACTCACAGAGCCTGGGGGACCCCCGGGAGCCAGCATGGAGGGCTGCAGCAGCCCACCCCACCGTGGGCAGCAAAGGTTCCCCTCGAGAGGATCTGGATGGATGGACGCTGGTGGGGAGGGCTCCCTGGCGTCCCAGAGTGGCCGTGCGGTGGAGAGGTCCCTGCGGCCATCAGGCGGAGGTCTGCACACGGAGGGGGTTTTGATGGAGCAGTGACAGCCAACACCTGCAGGCCTGCAGAAAGCACCTGCTCGGTCCTGCACGTTTGTAAAGCTTTACAGTCTGTCCTAAATCGTCTAGTATTTCTGTTTGTCTGCAGTCTCTGGAGATTCCTTTTAAATGTTTGTTTTAGCACAGAGTTCTGTTACTGTCAATAATTGTAATACCTACTGAAGAGTATCTGGGAGAAATTAGCGGGCTCTGAGGGCTCAGAAATCACACCTACAACATGTAAGTGAGTACCAAAACGAGATATTACGTGTATATATTCTAAAAGCTCGTTTTTCTGACTCCTCCGAACGGCAGCTCCCCCAGCCAAGCATCAGCCAAAGGACGCAGACTCACAACAGGAGCGTGCACTCCTGACCTGTCTGAGGAGGGCCGCGGGCAGCGAACCAGCGGGAAATGAGGGAATACGGACCTGCCCCGTTAATCCCAAGGGCCGTCTCTGTTTTAATGACATATCTCAGAGGAGGCCGTTTTTTCCCCTCTCAGAGAGCAAATCCACGCATCAGTGCCGCCGAACTCCAGGAGAAAAGGAAGCGAGGGTGTATGCAGATTACGTGGCTGGACGGTCTGTGGAGCATCCCTGACGACCTTGAATGTGTCGGAGTGGGGTTCATGCTCAGGCAATGCCCAATCAACACTACAATGTATTCCATTAGACTCCCATTTATTGTCACAAACTTAAAAACAGGTCATCAGAAAGTTTTGGCAACCATGTAGAGTGAAGGGACTTTCCTTTACGTACCGCTGGTGAGCATTTCCGCGGCTCCAACCATTTTGGCAAATTATTTGGCAATGCCCAGCATGGCCGGAAGTGCGCTCACCCTGTTTGGAACTCCGCGACCGCAGGGTGCCCTGGAGGAGCTCTCGCCCGTGTGCATGGGGAGCGGGGTTTGCAGTGTTCACAGCGGTTTGTGCTGGGAGAACAAAGGAACAACCTAAAGCTGCCCCAACCCGGAACGGAGGCGCGCGCGTGCACGCACGTGTGTGCACACGCCCACTGAAACGTCGCACCGTGCCGAAAATGAACGCGCTACAGTGGCGTCTGCCAACACGGAGCCTGGGGCTAAAAGTACAAGTTGTAGTAGGATAATGCACGGGGCATGGCAATCAGTTATACACAGAGTCTTAAAACATTCTCAGCAGCAGTGTTCTTGCTTAGGGACGCGTACACAGAGTCATCATCAACCTCTAAAGATCTCGGTAGAAATAAAACACCGAATTCAGCCGGAATGACCTGGGGGAAGGGAGGAAGGGGGACAGAATCAGGTACAGAGAGCTTTGGCTGCGGTGATAGCCTTTATTTCTTAAGCTTGGTAGGATATCCTTTCTATCCTCTGGATGCCAAATATTTTACTTCAACGTTGAGTGGGGGAAATGAATGCGTTACCATCAGACCAAGAGGAAAGGAAGTATTTTATGAGGAAGGAAGGGCATTGACAAAGATACTGAGTGGGGTGGAGCCGATAGAGTGTGGCAGGGGCCCAGGAAATGCGGTGCTCGGAGCCCACGTGGTGAGGGATGTGGGAACAGTCCCCAGTGGACCACGCAGTCATCTCGAGCGCCGGTGCTAAGGAGCCAGGAAATTGTTCCGAAAGCAACAGGGAGCTATTCAAGGGCATTTGGCAGGTAAGCGATTCAGTCCTGTAAACACTGGGGAAGGCCATCCTCCTGGCAGTGTGGCGGATGGATCGGAGGGGGCGGGGTGCAGAGAGCGCTTTCCGACAGCGGGATCCCCAGCAGGAAGCTGGGGAAGGGTGGAGACTGGAAGTGAGGGGCTCCGAGACAGAGGCTATGGCCATGGAGGTAAGCCGCCTAAGTACTCAGCATCCCGTTCCCACTTCAAAACATCCCTAGTGCTCGCGGTGCATCCACACAGAAGTGACTGCCAGTACGTGGCTGCCGTACAGTTCCCAACACAAAGGCTATATCGCCTTCCGGTGTGGCGAGACGCAAGGTTCCAATGTGGTTAGAGCTGCAGGTTCCAATGAACTTGGCTGAGGCCTGCTGGCCTTCAGCGCCTTAATTGCGTGCTTATTGGTATTTGGAATGGATTGTGTGAGCTGCCCCAGTTGTCGGGGCGCAGTGGAATCTGAGTGATGGCCTCTCTGTCCCATTTCTCCCTAATGAGTGTGCGCGCTTGAGCACTTAACAAGGAGCAGGGGCTGTCCAGGATGAATGGCCTTCCAGCCGGACACAGCACTCTAAGGAATTAGTGATTCTGACTTTTATTAACCGGGCTGATGACTCTGGACAAGGAAATTAGAAATTTTGAGTTATTTCCAAATTGGCTGAATTATAATAGTAATTGCAAAGCAATGTCACAGAATCCCAGACATTTAACACTAGATATTGAACCTCGAGCCCATAAAGAAAACAGGTCCCACGGAAGGTAGTGCAATAGGATTTTAATAAAGAGAACTTATTACGAAGGTGCTGGAAGGGCAGAAGGGACACAGCGACGGCGAGGCTGCCCACAGATTAGCAGTGACAGGCAGCTGCTCCCAACTGGAGCGGAGACAGGAAGGGAAGCAGTGGGATTCAGAGCTGGGGAGGGGCCACCACTGAGGGAAGGGCTGTCCAGTGGGATGAGGGCTACAGGGAGGTGAAGCAGCTGCTGGAAGTGGGTCCTGAAGCAGACGGGGGGAGGGGAGGGGCTAGAAACCCTGGCTTCTCCCTTCCTCCTGCCCTTCAGTCTGCTGCCAGCACCTCCCAATGGCTGAGCATACCCAGGAGCCAATGGGCAAGCCTGCCTGGACAATGCACCCCTCTCTTCCCATGCCCCGGGGCCCTGTCACAGGTAGCTGGGCAGGAAAAGGAGGGGGTGGGATTTTAGGGCAAGCTGACAAATGGCCAGGACAGGAGGCAACATTGAGTCGAGACCCATGTGTTAAAAGGAGGGAGCCACACAAAGAGCTGGAGTAAGAGAATCCCAGCAAAAGGTGCACCGAGCAGGCACTGCGGGGATACATGTACCCACCTCCTCGTCACGGTCCAGGTTTGGCACTGGCACTGGTCATCTGGTCGACCCTCCTGAGGATTTCCTTTCGTCGGATTTCGCCTTTCCCCTCCAACGTATTTCTTTGGTGCCTTCCAGCAGAGTGGAGCGGTGCCTTTCAGAGCGCTGGGGCCACGTGACGAGGGGGCAGCTGCGAAGGCAGGTTACGCTCCACCGTCGGAGCCAAGTCCATGACTCACAGTCATGCCTCCCTCCATTCGCTGGCCATTCACCCTGTGCCAGGAACCTCACAAGAACTTCAAGTACATTACATGATTTGTTTCTTAACAACGCCCTCCAAGGGGGCTTCGTCCGCCCCATTTGACAGACGAGGAAGGAGAGGCTCCGATGAGTTAAGTGACTTGCTTAAAGGCGCTGTTGTCAACAGCAGGGCTGGGGTCCCTGTCACTCACTCAGTTTGCAAACATTTCACGAATGTCTATCAAGGGCCAGACTGGGGGGTAAAATAGGGAGCAAGACAAGCATGGACTATATAGTCTCACAGGGGAGACAGGTATTAAACAAATAACCACACAGTTACTGGAGAGTTGCGCTTATGATACATTTACCGACAAAATTATTTACGCCAACAAAAAAGTCCTAACAACGTCCGGCAGCCTGCTGTGTATTCCTCGAGTTACCAGCTGATTGCTGTGTTTCCTATGTTTTTACCTGATGCTCTTACACTTGTCATTGTCTTCATTCTTCATATTTTTAAATTGACTTTGAAGTTTTTTCTAGAGACTTGAATAAATAATCAACTAGCTAGGTATAGAATTCTAGGTTTGCAATTACTTGCTTTCAGCACGTGGAAGATACCACTTCATTGTCTTCCAGCAACTGTCGTTACCGATGACGATTCGCCAGTCCAGTCTCTACCGACGTTCCTGTCAGTCTGTCCGTCCTTTCTTCGGGGAGCTTTTCGATTTTCTGTTTAACATGAAGGTTATGCTATTTTCTATAACCTCCCTAGTTCTTGTGATTCACTTTGGTCTGGGGACTCTGTTTGCTTTGTTCATTGTTGGAAAATTATCTGCTATTATCTATTCAAACACGTCTCCATTCTATTCTTCTGAAACTGCCATAATTTACATCGGAGCTTCTTTACAGAGCCTCCATTTTTTTCTAATTTTTAACTTTTTGCCTCTAAATATTGTGTTCCAGGACATTCATCAGTAATAGTTTCCAAATCAATTCTCACCCTGGAGCTTTTCCTTTCAATTATCTCTTTAAAATTTTAATGACCCTATTTTTATTTCCACAGTTTCTGAGAGGCGCTTTTTAGTGTTTTTGCCTGTGTGAAGAGGCTCTTAAGCATATTAATTTAAAAGTTTTTGTCAGGCTCTTCCATAAAACATATTTCATTTGTAACAATTTAGTACATTGCTACTGCAATTGCATTAGATTTATTATTTTTAAATTTTCTTTAAAAATGTTTACTGTGCACACTTATTTTGAATAGATGGGTGCTCTTTTTTTTTTTGTCTGTTGTTTTCTCTCTCTACCTCTCACCTCTGCCTAGGGGTTCTGAGTTACTTCCAGCCAGCCATTTGCATTCCTGATGCAAAATCACATTTTCTGGTGGCAGTAACGAGTCCCTGCCCCATGATGACTCAAGGGCATCACCAATCCAGTTGCAAGGTCCTGGGGGCTTTGGTCCCAGTCCTGGTCATAGGCTGACCCTGAGCGCTGCCTCCCACTTTGTCCCCCAGCTTACCACGTGCCACAGTCCCAGGCAGAAGTGTCTCCTGTGTTCGTATCAGCTTTTTCCCAGGTGCGGGGGCGCCCGTCACCAGCTGGGTGTGATCCCTCTTCCCTCACGGACCACTTTCCGTCCAAACTCCAAGCTCCCAGACCCAGAATGCAACGAGCCTACATCTGTTTGCAGTTCTGCTTGTTCTATTTCTGGTTCTGGGAGAGCTTTACCTTAGTTCTGGGTCTCGGTATGCTTCTTTCGGTTTCTGTTCTTAGAGCAATCTGCTATTGCCACGGAAGTGACGCCTTCAGGGGACTTGAAGGAGAATCTTACTGCGTCATATTGACCCGAAGTCCTTTTCCTCTATAAATCACATAAAATATAATAACAATAATACTAATTCTTACACATTGTGGAGGGTGACTTCTGGTATGAAGATGTTTATGAGAAAGGGAAGCTTCCCCTCACCAGGCCCCCAGGGCCCCCTGGGCAGGGACAATGCCCACAAGAGGGGCTGATGTCCCTTACAGACGTCACCCACCCTCAGGTGCAGCACCAGCCTCTTTTATGAATAGTCCCTTTTGCAGACTGGAGACTTGATTTTCTCTGAGAGCAGAGACATTGGAGCTGCTCAAAACCAGCTAACTACAAGACCCAGCTCTTCCAAAGGAGCTTATAGAAATGCATTTTTGAGGTTACTTCTGGTTTGAAGTTTGGAAATAGAACCAAGGGTTCTTCCATAAGAGGCTTGGAGAATTCAGCTACTCTAACCTTGAAAGGCAGAGGCCCCAGCTCCAACTCAGGCAGAGACGTATTTTCCTGTTTTGCTCAACCCGGAGTTCTCGGACAGCTCTTGGATCTTGTGAAGGACACACTTGGCCGCCCCCGTGGGCCTCCACGTGCCAGGCCCCGCCCTGGGTGTTTTCCTATGCCATCCCAATCACCAGGATACCTGTCATCTTAGAGCAGAGTCAAAAAAAAAAAAAAAGCTGGGAATGGGTAAGCGCTGGGGCTCAGGGCCACCCAGGCAGTATGTGAGGGAGCAGGAGTTCAAGCTCAAGGCTGCGTGCCACAGAACCCATGCCCTCCCGCCCCATGGCATTGCTCTGACTGTGCAGGGCCGAACGGAGCACACAGCCTGGGGAGGGCATGCTGGCACCCTACCGCCCGCAGACACAGTGACAGATGGCTCTGGCCACTCAGTGGGAGGGTCCTCCGTGCTCATCCATCTGTGAGGCGCTGGAGAGCCTCGTCCGCAGGCCCAGGTCCAGTATGACCTGCAGGTCCGCTCTGCTGAAGAAAGGTTGCCTCTTCGGCTGAGACATTGGCTAAGAAATGCCAAAGAGAGGAAAGAAAGCAGCTGAACTTGCCCATTCTCCATAGATGTTCCTTTTGGTTCTTTTTCCCATATTATAAACAACACTGGGGTGAACATCTCCACGCATACTTTCTTGGTGTGTCTTTGGAAGTTTCTCTAGGGTTTATGAGGAAGATTGCTGGGCCTATGAGATAGGAACAGAGTTAGCTTTTCTAGACGCTGCCAGATGGCTTTGTGGTACCATCACTGCATGATGGTACTAGTTTATTCTTCCGCCATGTCCACCATTTCCCAAGGTCTGTGCTGATGTGAAATTATCAGACTTTAACATTTTTTTGCCCATCTGATGGGTGAAAAATAGCCTTTTGTCTTAATTTGCATATTTGCCATTATTAAATGAGGATAAGTGTCTTTTAATACGTTTGGGGGCATTTCTATTTCTTCCAGAATTTTCTATACATATTTTTGACTTGCTCTTTTCTACTTTTCTTTGATTTGCAGGATTTCTCCAGATAATCTGAATTGCATTTTGTTAGTGTTTCGAAAACATTTTCTCTACGACAGCTGCTTGTTTTTAACCTTGCTGATAGTGGCTTTTGTCATGCAAAAGGTTTTCCTTTAATGTAATCAAGCTTACAAATCTTTTTCACTTATGATTTATGTCTAAGTAATAATTTCCTATCCCAAGGGTACACCGATATTCTTAAAAGTAATGTTTTCAGAAGTTTGCTAGTGTATTCTGGAAATTTAGCAATTCTAATAGCTAGAGAGGGGTTGGCAAACATCTTCTGTAAAGAGCCAGATGGTAAAATATTTTAAGCTTTGCTGGTTCCCCCATCGCTTGCAACTTCTCAACTTTGCCACTGTGGCCTGGAAGCAGCCATAGACGATGAGCAAATGGACGGGGTGCCTGCGTTTCAGTAAAACTTTATTTACAAAAACAAGTGGCAAGCCGGATTTGGCCCACAGGCTGCAGTTGGCTCAGCCTTGATCCTGACCGTCTAAGTCAAGTGTTGGGAAGCCAACGCTTCCTTGTGGCCTTTACTGGTGCCCCACCAAGTCTGTGGAAGTTTGGGCCATTGTATTTGGAATTCATACGAGAACAATCATGTATGAGAGAGACCTAGTCTTATTTCCCTGAGCAAAGGACCTATCTTTGTGCTTGGTCTGACTCTGGACAGGTCAGTTAGCTAAGTCATGTGCAAATAAGACCAAAGTTGAACATTGAGTTCTCCTGAAAGCTAAATGGCCATAGACCGGAAATTAGTACCTTGCCACCGGATGGGCTGGTAACTGCCCAGGAAAAGTGTGCCTGGGCTCATACAGGCTGCCTACTTTGCAGGGCCCAGTTCAAAACCAAAATGAAGGGCCCCTTGTTCAGAAAGTATTAAGACTTGTAAGACAATGACAACCAGACATTAAACCAAGCATGGGACCCTCCTAAGCACAGAGCCCTGTGTCCATCCATGAAGCCACCCTGGTTGGATCACCTAGGGTGGGGGCTGGGTGACGGGGTGGATGTCAACGCACATCAAGACGTTGGGGGAAATTGTTCAAAGGCCATGCCCATTGGTTGGCATATTTCCAGCACCTATTTGGTCCAAACCAGGCAATTCCACTGAATCTTGCTGCATGCTCAGTATCAGTCTGAAATACAAGTTTCCGAAAACTTTTCATTTCCCCATGTGTTGTTTGTGGATTTTGCTGCAGCTGAAACCCAAGGCCCTGATGGTATCTATTTAAAGCTGCAGCCCAAGTTCCACCGCAGACAAATGGCGGGCCGGGCGTGGAGGTTCACAGAGGAGAGTAAGCTCCTCTCCGTTTACTCTGGGTTCTGCCACAGCTGTCTTTGGTTAGCCCGTATCGCCCTTGGAAAGAAACCTCTGGGGGCTGAGAAGTGACTGGTTTCTGCTTTGGGAGTTTTGTTGTGAAACCCAGGAAGGAATAAATAGCATCACTCCAAAAACACTTCTGCAGGACGTTTGATCTCAGCCCGCAGCCGCTTTGGGGGCGGGGCCAGCCAGCCTGCCCACCCACCCACCCATCCTCTGTGGGTGCCCACAGTGGGCTCAGGGAGTACAGGGCTATTCGCAGCCCTTCAGGGCAGAGCTGACCGCAAAATCCAGCAGGGCGACTCCCTCAAATCCCTGCAGAGGCCCGGGAAGGGCGACTGCTTTGGCAAGTAGGTCAAAGAGCAGAGGTCTGAACCCGGGCTCCCGGCCTTGTGTCCACGTGCTTGCTCTTTCTCCTTCCCGGCCCTGCCCCCATGACCCTCCCAGCCGGACACGCTGCTCCCCGAAGCATGCTGCTCCTTTTGTTTTTGCTTTTTTGGGCCATGGCAGTGGTCACCTGAGCTGCTGGACCATTCTTTGTTCCCTGTCACTGACACCAGAGATGTGCTCAAATAAGGCCACTTAAAGGGGGTGGGGGTCAAAGAGCAGGGGAGATGAGGAAACCCCCGTTACTTTCTCCTCCTGATCTCTTTTCTGTGAGAGCCACCAGCATGAAACCTAAAACATCGACAACCTCTGAGTCATGGACCAGCAGGATCCTGTGGAGCATCACATCCAAGTCCCCACCCAGGTCTCAAAGCCCTTGGCCAGCCACCCTCAAAGCCAGGTGCTCAGACTCTGCTTGGATGTGATCCACGACGGGGAGCTCACTGCTGCTGGTTGAGTTCTGCACACCGCACAGCCTTGCACGTCTCCTTCACAGACTGCAGATAAGTCGTCCTTTCAGACACAAGGAACGTGAACTCTCTGGAAGAACACGAGCTTCGGGAAGGCTGGCTCCAGGCCCGCCTGTTCACTTTATGGAAGTGCCTGGCCCAGGAGAGGTGCTCCACACACAGTTGGCTAACAAATAACTCTGGTCCTTTTGGAGCCCAAATCCGCCCTTCTCGGCTACCCCCACCTGCAGTCTTCCCTTTCCGGGCCTTGCGGAGTGGCCAGCTGCCATGAGGAAGCCCATGGACGTTGGGAGGGGCGCTCACGGGCTCTCCGCGTTTTCTCCAAGTGAACACCTCTCACTGCTTTGTGGCTTCCTTCCAGGCTCAGGGTGCACATCTACCCACCCCCTTCTGAGTGGGCCTCAGTCCATGTCCGTCCTTCTTCACGGGAGACGGCCAGGAACCAGCCCAGCACTCCCGGTCACGTTCACGGGCACCGAATGGGCTCTGGGCCGTTGCACAGGTGCATCTGGGTGAGCGAGTGTCTGTGTGTGGGTGTCCAAGTCGTCTGACGGGCGTTCCTGAGAGGGAGAGCTGAAGGTGTCCTCCGCGGTGACATGGGCACACATGCGGACCGCGCCTCAGAAGCACTCAGCTCCGGGCCTGTCGCCCAGTAAGTGCTCAGCACCGCTCAGTCACTGCTGTTATCACCGTCCAACCTGTGATTGGGTGACTGGTAACAGAGGTCCCCGTTGGATCCTCCATTTCCTGCAGGGAGATGCCCGTGGGGAGGTGGGGGGTGCCTGTGGGGGGCCCCAGAGGGGTTGCTCTGACTACTCGGACCTTTGGGAGGTGACTAGGCCATCAGGACAGGACCATGCTGCTCTCTTCCGAAGGAGACCCCATGGCTCCCTCGTGCCTGCACCACGCGAGGACGCAGGGAAAAGGCACAGCTGTGAACCAGGAAGAGGCCCCTCACCCTGAGCTCAGACTTCCAGCTTCCAGAACTGTGAGCAAAGAGTTTCCGTTGTTTGTAAGCCCCCCAGGTGGTGGTGTTTTTGTTGCCGAAGCCCAAACAGAGCCCACAGTCCCTTTCCGGTCGCTTCGTAGCCAGCGGTGGCCCAGAGTTCTGTGCAGGGAGGACCCGCACGGCCCAGGGGACTTGGCCGCGGTCCATGGGGCACTGTGAGCAGTGGTTATGTTTTATAGATGGAGGCACTTGAATCATGGCCCACAGAGGGAGGGCATGAATAAAGGTTTCTCACACCAGATTTCATAACCCTGTGGGGGTCGGGGGTCAAAGACGAGTCCTTTAAATGTGTCAGATCGCCACTCACTGGGCAGGACCGTTTTCACATCGATCAGCCTTGGACAGTCCCCAGCAACACCACCAGCTAAGTGCTTGAGCCTGACTTTAAACCTGGGCTCGGAGGGGTCACAGGGACCTCAGTCCGTGGGGGAGCTGGGACTCACACAGAGTCCGTCCCACTCCAAGGCCAGGGCTCTCGTCACTGAGCCAGGGGCCACCATGGGACTTCCTGACACACCACCCAACAAAATGAAAATATCCTCAGCTGTCCAAGTGTGTGAGGCAATCCACATCCTGTTGCCCAGGGTTGTCACCAAATCATTCTAAATTGGGCAATTAGCAACATGATTTGTGAAATGAGGAACAGGATGCACTCTGACCCCTTGAACTTCCCCACTGACTCTCTGGTCTCGCTGAGAATTCATTTTTTTTAGATGGGGTGGGAGATAATCCCTTAACCCAAAAGTTCGACAGTCGCTGCTTCCTGGGGTGCCACCTTGACCTGGAGAGTTGAGCTTTCAAAACTGGGTCTCCGCAAAATGAACACACGGCGAATGAGAAGCTGGGGGAACGAAGTGGCACAGTCCCCACGAAGGGCTGATCTCATCCTTCACACGGAGATGTGCCTACGAGGTGGACAGCCAGGACCGCCCTGGGCACCGCTAGGGGTCAACAATTCCCATAAAGGAGAGGGAGGCATGGCCATAAAGCACGTGGGGAGACTGTTCAGTCCCATCAGCCACGATGAAAGCACACACTGGAACACGGGGCAGGGGAATGCCAAGGCCAGGCGAGGAGGCCAAGAAAGGGGCCCTGGCCACACGAACGCCAGCATGGCAGCCGGCACAGCCTTCACGCAGGGCAGGCTGGCAGCAGGTGGCAGAGGCCTTAAAGATGTGGGAAAATTTGACCCAAGTTATTTTAAGACTTTATCCCAAGGGAGTGAGCCAAAATGTAAGCAGAGCTTCGTATGCAGAGATACTCATTGCATTGTTACTTATAATACTGCCAAACCTGAGAAAACAATGCCCCAAATGTCTAATAATAAATTCCTGCTTATGGAAACAAGGATAAGTCCACGCGAAGGGAGAAAAACCACTCGTGGGCATTCCGTGGCAGCAGGCTCTTTGATTCCAAGTCCAGTGCCCTCCCACGAGGGGAGGCTGCCTCACACGTCTGCCCCAGAGGTGCCTCCTCCGTCCTGTGGCAGG
Source organism: Anoura caudifer (assembly GCA_004027475.1). Lineage (NCBI taxonomy): Eukaryota > Metazoa > Chordata > Mammalia > Chiroptera > Phyllostomidae > Anoura > Anoura caudifer. Next base: position 115,221 of record PVKU01003040.1, on the reverse strand, counting down.
TCCCCAGGGACCACAGAGCGGCTGACACCCCTGAAATGATGCCAGGGAGCACGGGGTTCGAGCTGGGAAGGCCAGGGGCCAGAATGTCCCGCTGCATCCAATTTGAAGCCACATGTTTTCAAATGTGAGACCAGTAAAATAATTGCCTCTTGCATATTTCACACTTGTTTACTCTGCCATCAGCCCTTGCCCCTGTCACTTTGAAGATGGCATGTGGCCTCTGGAAGGAATGGTGCAGAAAGAAGGCCAGAAATCCCGGTTCTCTGGCACCGATCAGCTGTGTGACCCTGGACTTCTGAGACCACCTCCACTGGGGGCCACCCCTGGGCAGGGGCTCAACCAGTGGCTGATGTACCGGGGGCTGGTTTTCCTTCTGGGTCATCTCCACCCCACCCCACCCCACCCCCGCCCCAGCCATCCCACTCCCGTGGGCTTGCACAATTTTCAACAGCAACAGATCCCAGAAATCTGAGGAAGAGGAATTTCAAAAACCCAAAAACAGTCTTTATTAAAAGAAGAAGAAGAAGGAAGAAGAGTTACGCACTGTCCACACCTCTCAATCAGTCTGAGCTCCAGAAGGGACTCAGACTCAGTGGCAGTGTGGTCAACCCCAAATCCCCTCCCGTGCCAACCGAGTGGCGAAGGCAGGTCACCGACGCCCGGACTGCTTTTCCTCCAGCCCGTGGGGCCCCTGCTCTGAGGGGCCTGGGCGCTTCCACGCAGCGCTACACAGCGCACGCCTCCGGTGCCTCTCCACCTCGGATGCCCTCTGCCACCCATCGGTCAGACCCAGGGCGGCGGGGGGCTGTGGCTGACAATAACTCACAGGCTCCCCCTTCTCCAGAGAACAGCCCTGTGTCTGGGAGGATATGCCCTCCCCTAGACCAAGGTCAATGTCAGACCGACTCCACGGAGCGAACAATAGACTGGCTTCCTGCCTCAAGGTTGCTCTGACACTGTGACAGAGTTCACTCACCACAGCTTCCCTCGCCCTCGCCCTTCTCCCCAGAGCAGGCGCAATAAAGCCCTCGCACAGGCACCTCTGCTTCAGGACCTGCTCCAGAGAACCTGGGCCGAGACTGGCTCTGATTTAACTCCCCTGAAGACTTCCTCTGAACGGCCCACCACCCGCGGGGAACGCGGGGAACACGGAGCCCAGGCTTCATTCGTGGGATTGCTGTGCTTTGGGTGCAGCGTCTGAGATGGTCCGGGCAGAAGGACAGCTTAGTCAGCACCTAGCTCAGCACTTCCCAGCGTGCTCTAGGAGGATTCATCCCATGCCAGCTGGGGACACCGGAGGGCTTTCTCCCTGCAGGCGCATTTAGGGAATTCTGACTTCGAGGTGATCTCCTCCCGAGAGGGCTGCCCGTGGACTCAAATGTTCATTCAAATAGATTCTGGAACCTACAGCAGCGTTTCTCCACCTCTGCACCGTTGGCGTTTGGCTAATTCTTTGTCGTGGGGCCGTCCTGGGCCTCACGGGTTTGAGCAGCATCTCTGGCCTCTGCCCACGAGATGCCGGTCGCACCACCACACACACTTATGACCAGCACAACTTGCCCCAGGCGCTGCCCAACGTCCCCTGGGGGCCAGAACCAGCTGGCGTGCGGACTGTTGCCCTAGAAGAAAAGGGGGGCCCAAACATCCTTTTGTTTCCCTTTGGTTTTTCAGCCTCTCTTGGACCTAGAACTCTGCAGAACGTAGTGGAAATCAGTCAAAACCAGCTTCCCTTTTATAGGTGAGGTAAGTAAGGCCCCAAAGGGGAAAGGGTCTCCCCACAAAAACCAAGTGAGTCTGTAACAAATTCGCAGCTCTGCCAAAGCCCCCACCCAAGGCCAAGGTGTGGGTCTGTTTCCAGAGGGCGCTGCAAGGTAGAGCAAGATGGAGTCCCCAGGTGGGACCCAGTGCGGAAGGAGGGAAACCCAACCTGCCCGGGCCCCCCTCAGCCATGGCCTTTTCTCCTTTCCCAGTGGCCCTTTCATTCCTGCCCCAAAACAAGGCAGGCTTGTTTGGTTTGCTGAGGGCCTTTCTGATAAATACCTTCCTGCAGTTATGGAGAAATCAGGGGCGAGGCCGCCAAGGGAAAGGTCTGGAACCCGGAGACAGCAGCCCGCAGGCCTTTTCAGAGCTGACCGAGGGGGCTGATTCTCCTGTCCAGACCCGCGTCCCGCAGCCTCCGTGCCTAGCGTCACAGCCATGCCCCGCCGCAAGCACATGCCCACGGCTCTCTATTCCAGCACCAAGAAGAGCATCCTGCAAGTTTTCAATTATGAGACACCTTTAACTCAGATCCCAGGAGGGAAAACTCATTAATGTATCCAAACCAGCCTCTCTCGCTTCTTGCTAGATTTTGAAAGTTGTCATGCATGTGTGTGGGTCCCCCCCGCCCCACCCCCACCCCCCTCAATCCAAGACTGTTCATTTCAAAACCAGCAGGGCCTTCCTTAACCTGCCTTGGAAATTAGGTCCCAGGAAAAGGCAGCATCTAATTCATCTCTCATGCTAAATTATTACAATTGAAAGGCAAAATCTCCACTGTGCAGCTTTAACAACATCTGTGTTTTCCTTTTGACTTTTGGGGATAATTACCCCAGCTCATGTTGTGATTGCTAATTACTAAGCTAAACTAACCTGCTGAAGTGCTGAAGGGAGGGGTTCTTTTCAAAGCATCTTCCCCCAGAGCATTAAATCATCTGAAAATGGAAACGGAAAATGTAGAGACACTGCAGTCACCCCACGTGCTCCAGGGTAGGTGACAGCGGGCCCCACAGGCACCTCCTGCTGGGAGTCCCCGGATGCCGCCCAGGGCAGGGGCTGGGGGGCGCAGTGCGGGGACTGGATTTAACCGAACCCCCGGGCGTGCGGTTGTTTGCCGTGGATGAATAACTGATGGGACTGAGAAGTTTTACTTATTACAGAAACCAGACCCGAACAGGATTCCAGAAACCTGACAAACCATATTTTGTATTGAACCAAGAACCAACAACAAAGTATTCATTATGTTTTTTCATTTTCCTTAAAGCCACGAGTAGCTGGCTACTCTTCCTGGATCGGAGCCAGTAGGGGCTCTGGGCAGGGGTGTTACCAGATCATAGCCCCACCTGACACCAATGCCTTCCCCCAAATGACCTTGAATGGAGAACTGCAGTGCCGGCATGATGAGCTGCTGGGCTCTGTGGGTACCAGGAAGGTACCCAGGGTGCATCAACGGGTTGGGGCAGAGACCAGCCCCAGAGGGAGCCCCACGTGCAGAGGACAGCTGGGCTCTGACCCACAGTCCCCTCTGAGTGGCCCGACTCTGCCTTCTGAGGCTGCCTGTCCCCAGGATGGAAGGGGCTACTTGGCCCAGAAAGAGGTATCATTGTTGATCAAAGAGATCAACACCAAAGGGAGCCACGCCACCATTGAGGAACTTCACATAAGTGCCAGTGGAGAATAAAATCGTGAATGTTCCCAGGCACCCCTTCCTCCTACAGCCCTTTGTGTGAGGGGCTCAGAAATCAAATCTTTGGAGGAGAGGCAGTTGGATGGGGTGGCTAAGAAAAGGCAAGACTGCTTAACCTGATAGGCAGGTGACAGGCAAGGGAAAGCCGGTGGGCAGGGGGGTGGGGGGGGCAGAGAGGCCTGAGGCTGGGGGCTCACGGGGAGCCAGGAGATCGGACAGCCCCCAAGGGGGGGCTTGTGCAGAGAGAGCCGCTCCATGGGAATTTGGGGAGGCACTGCTGCGTCCTGCTGGACTGATTTCCTCTCCTGCAGCCCCCGGAAACCCTGCACACACCTCCCTCAACACATCTGGATCCAAATCAGGTTCCCGTACGCTCTCCATAGGCCACGAGGCACCCCGAGGCCTCGGCTGTGGAACCACAAATCACAGTGCCCCCGTCACCAAGCTCTCAGATTCACTGTTCTTACTGCTGCGGGGGGAGGGGGAGGGGGCATGGGGTCTCTCACAAGGCCTCTCTGTCCAAACCACTTGGCCCAAAGTGGAGGGCGTGGAGGAGATGGAAGAGGTGGGGGGGGGTGAAGGTCGGCCCGTGGGGTGGCTGCGCCTCCGTCGAGTGCCCGCCTCCAGTGAGGGTGGCTCAGTGGGCCTGGCCCCATGCTGCCAGTCAGTGTGGCTGTCCCCAGGGAGGGGCATCAAGGCCCCCTGCTAGTCAGAGGTGAAGCCACGTTCAAACCCCATCCAGCCCTTGCTCTGGCCGCTTTCCTGAACCCCTGAGACCCAGAGAGACGCCCGGGCCATGTCACTTCAGCCCAGGGCAGCTTGGTTATCCAGGAGTTCACCGGGCCTGGGTCCAGAGGGGAGCAGCGCCACACCGCCCTTGTGGTCAACAGCAGGCAGGCACCAGCTTGCGGTGCCCACACCCTTGTGCAGTGAGATCCTCTCGTTTAATCCTCCCAACAGCCTAGAAGGGCACAATTACTGTCTCCGCCTGATGCTCAGAGCACAGAGCAAACTCCCTGGGGTCATCCAGCCGGGAGATGGCAGCACCCGGGTCCAACTGCAAAGGCATCCTCTTGCCACTGCCTCCCTCCTGGTACCAAACCCTCAGTGTGCCTAACACAGGAGGAGTGTGCCAAGTGCTTGGCGGCTTAGGGGAGGAATGATCCAGATAATCAGGGAAGGCTTCCTGAAGGAGGTAGCATTGATGGATGGGGGTGAATCTGAACAGCTGCACAGAGGCCGGGAGTGGGAATTCCAGGCAGAGAAGAGCTGGGGGAAGCAGCTGGCCAGCCCCCCAGCACAGTACAGAGGTGAGATCCAGAAGCCAGGCCCCGGCCGTGGGATGTGACGTGGAAAGCAGGGCGGGGCGCGCCACCCAGGGCATCGAGCAGCTAGACTGGAACGCTGTCTGCAGGGAGCCGAGGCTCGGGAGAGGGCGGGACCTCTGCTGGGGGAGTCTTCACACACACTCACACCCGCTGTCACACCACTCAGGCACTCTCACACACACATACATACATACAATACACATGCGCTCACACACTCAACACACACATACTCACACACACCCGCACACACTCACACCCTGACAGCGGCGGGGTGTCTTCTCCCAGAGTGACAGAGCGAGACCGCCCTTGGCAAAGCCTGTGCCAACACCACCACCCCAGCCGGGGACACTGCAGGGCCAGCCCACTGCCCGGAAGGGTGACCGCAGACCAGCGGAGCCTTGGAATGCAGAACGCTCCCATCCACGTGGTCACCGAGCTCCGACAGCACCCACTTCCTTCACTCTCTTTTTTTCTCTCTTCCTAGAGTTTAATTTTCCAGAGGATTCCCAGGGGGTCCTAGGAGGGCAGGAGGAGGCAGAGCAGGAGGGAGACAGCATGAGGGGGCCCGTCTCTCCCCAGGGGGTACACAGATCCGTCGCCCCTGGTCCCCCCGCCTGACAGACTCAAGTCCGGGAGCCCCCCCTTGCAGGGGCCCAGCCTCCTGAGCCTCACCTCTGGCCCTTTCACCTTGGCCCCAGTTCTCCTGCCTCTCCCTTCAGCTCGCAGAGCCCAGCACTCCGCCGACAGCCCTCCCTTGGCTCGGGCTCCTCCGTTTCCTGCGGGAGCTTTGATAGGGGCTAACGACTGACCAAATGTGCAACTCAGCAGTCCAAAACCCCCAACAGCGGGAGACATGTCTGATCAACACTTTCGTTTCTGTGTGGGAGAAGAAAAGTCCCGAGCCTCCATTTAAATCCCTCTGTCCCGGGGAGGACCGGTCCCAGATGTGTGTAGGATGTAGTGAATGTCAGGGCGTCCAATGTCAGGGCGCTGAGATTCGAGCCCCCTTAAATATACAGCACAGCCCCTGGAGGATGCCCATCCATACTTGCTCTCTCAGAAGTAAAAGTCACCCATTTTACAGCCAAGGAAACTGAGGCTGGGAGGGCTGAGCAGCCGCAGGAATAACAGGGTGGTGGGAAGACAAGCTGAAGTTCGAAGCCAACCTGCCTGACCGGGGGCCTCACTCCGCCCCACTGACCACCCCAGCCCCACTCCAGACTTCCCTCCTGAGCAGAAAGCCCGGCCTTTTAGCCCAGGGTCTCTAGCCATAAAGGGCCATGTTCTCTGTCCCTGACTGCCGAAGGTTCACACCTCGTCCAGCCTCGTGTGGCCGGCCATGCTCACCTGGGGCCAGGCTGTGATGACAGCCCAGGAGTGGTATCCACCCCGTTGCACCCTGTTCAGCTGTGAAGTGACCCGGAATAGGCATAGTGCCACCCAGGGGCACATACAGATGGGGGACTGGGACAGAACGGAGAGAGACTCAAACCTGCTCATCACAGCAAGAGCAACCTGTCCCGAGCCTCCCTTGGGACAACAGCTCCAAGCACTTTGCGTGCATTTGACCTGCTCACCAGCCCACAAGGAGGGTCCTCACCCCAACACACGGAGAAGCCATCCTGGTGGTATCCACGACTCCGCCAAGACACAGACCTCCCAGGTAAACTTCAGGGGCTAATGGAGTCCAATTCTCCATGCCAGGCACCCTGGACCCCCGCCTAAGAAGGCTGGCAGCAGATGGAGGAGCTGGACAGCTGTGTCCCCTCAGACTCTTCATTCGAGGTGCCCTTTCCTCCAGTGGAGGTACAAGCCCCATTGTCCTCTCACCCAGGAGGAATCACGGGCCTTCCCCGGAGTGGCACAGCTGGGGACGCTGCTTCTAAAAACGGAGCTGGGCTCCCATCGACAGCTCCTGTTACGTGTCATGGTGCTGCCCCGTGCTGCTCTGCACGTGAGCTCCTGCGGGCGGCCGGGGAATCCCCATTCCTGGAGAGCCTGGAGCTGAGGGCACCAGGAACGCTTCTGGAGAGCCATAGGCCACAGGCTGGGACTGTCCCTGCTCCCACAGGGCGCCCGCGCAGTCTGCAGTGACAGAGTTGGGGGTGGCGTGCCTGAAGTTCTCTTAAATAGCACCCGAAGGAGTTCTTTGAGCAGACTGTCATAAACCTGGCAAAAGGATTCGTCAAAAATAACGTGGGTGATGGACGCCGGGGACAGCGAGGAGGAAGAGAAGCCTTTCTCAGCACACGGCTAGTGCTGCATAGTCACATGCTCCTGGGACACACGTCACCTGGTTTCGAGCTCTGGGTGAGAGGGGGTCCACCAGAAGTAACCTGATCATAAACTCCTCACTGGGCCGGTCGTGGTGGGTCGTGACACCCGGGCAGGTAGCTTTTCGGTAAAAGGTACATCGAGGCCTGAAGCCAGCCCCGCCCCTTGCTTCTGCGCCTCTAGGTAAACGTGTGCGGGAAAGGCCTCTTTTTCAAACCCCTGGGAAGGTTAACCACCCTCCAGCGAGCAGGTAATGCTGTGCTACCCCGTAACCCACCCCTCCCCTCGCCTTGCCCCACCCCCGCGGAATCTTCCTCTGTCCTCTCCCTAATTCCATCCAAACACCTAAATGGGACTGAAAATCGGTCGTCCCCAGAGCATCTGAGACCTCGTTGCCCAGCAATTGTCCTCAGTGGGGGCACAAATACACTCTTACAACATTTTTCTACAAGTTTGGATGTTTCTTACATGGATAGCTCTCACAACCACCGGACGGCAAGTCGAAGATTTCCATTTCCAAGCCGAGACCCAGAAATTGAGGGGACGGGTCACATGGCTCGTAGGGAACACGCAGGAGCTGGCGCTAACGCAAGTCCGAGCGGTCCCCAAGCCTATCCGGGGCCCACCTGTCAGACTCGGAATTCGACTGGAATCCCAGCACACAGACACAGGCCGTGAGCTTCCAGAAGGAGGCCTGGCCCGTCAGCCTCAGCCTTCCCTCGAGGGACCTCCCGGGCCTGAGCAGGTCCAGGCGCTTCCTTCTGCCCCTTCACGGCTTCTTTCCTGGACTCCGCTGTCTTCTGGGTCCTGCACTCCTCCCGTCAGAGTGGGTTTCCCGGCATCAGGGTTTACACACGAACTGCAGAGATTCCTCAGACAGGGGGTGACTTTCTCCGGGGCCTTGGTGCCCCGAGTTCCTGTCCCGTGGTCCTCGTGGCCCTGTCCTGAGGGCCGTGCAGGTCCGAGTGACAGCTGCTGCCCATGCTCCTCGATGCCTGTGGGAGGCGGAGCTCCCTGCATCCCCATGGGGGCTGCGGTCTGGTCGCCTGCGGGGGAGGAAGAGACTTTCTCCCACCTTTCTAGGTTCCTCTGGTTGGCCTGCTAATAAAATCATCATGACACGGATTAACCAGAGAAAACAACCGCCTCTACATGCAAATGTATGGGAACCACCTACGGGAGAGGTTCGGAGTCAGGGAAAATGGGGCTTCTGGCCCCTGAGTGAGGGGGCGGCGGGCGCCCTGGGGCCTCGGGGGGAGGGGGAGGAGCTGCGGGACAATAGGAAGAGCAGATGTTCGCTCATTAGATGTTTGTCCTGCCCCAGAGATAGGTCACATTTCCGGTAATAACTCTGACTGTGGGCAAGGCTCCCAGTTTAGACTCTTCTAGGTAGTTAATGGAGGGACAGCGGGTTCTCCTGAGCCCACGGGGTCTCGATGGCTTCACCTCCAAATAATCCACATGCCCAAGTGGTCCACCTTGGGAAGGCCTGTTCTGAACCCCCTCATTCCCCTCCTAGCTGTTTGGCAGGATGTCACCAGTGTCCCCTGCACAGCCTCCACGGCTTTCTGACTCACCTTTGTGGGTCCCCAGGTCCTGGCAGCGCCTCAGTGCACACGGGAGAGGGGAGCCCCTTGTCTTTCGAGGACCCCACTCTCCATTTGGGAAACAGCCCTGCAACCCTTTGACCTTCCAGAAGCCACCTCTGGACACTTCGTGAAAGACATTTTCAGGCAAACTGATGGCGTTTCAGCAGGCAAGTATTTGGCAAGCTAAGATGCCCCTCCTGGAAGAGGAGGGTAGACAATATCTGGACTGTGACTTCGAAGACCAGGAATCCTGGAGGGGGGGATGCTGTGTGGAAAGGGAGCCCACCTACCTGTACAGGTGGCTGGAGTGGAGGAAGGGGGGAGGGTAACATAACAGCCCAGAAATCTTCCTTTTTCCAAGAGAAAATGCAATTAGGCCAATTTTGATTACCCAGGAAATTCGAAATGGTCCTGCAGTGTCTTCTTCCTGTTCTGAAAATGTGACCAAGCGAGGCTCCTGGCACGAGGCAGCGGAGCCCGGTGAGGCCCCGGAATCTTAACGCGGCCCAGGCTCCCCAAGGTCAGTGCCGAGCGGGGCAGGGGAATTGGGATTCTGGTGGTGTCTGCCAGCTGGTATCCAAATTTCAATCTGGAAACAGTTGACCTTGAGGTGCTTTCAGGAATGAGGAAGCAGACTCATCGGGGGAGGGCTCTGTGCTCATCAGAGCCGCCGCTCTTCCCATCAGAATGAGGAGAATGAGGAGACAGGGGTGGCGATTGTACCCCCAGAACGACGCATCTGCCCCATTTCCATCCCCTCATCACTTCCACGAGGACCTCCAGGAGCCCTTTCCCACCTCCAGGTAGCCCTGGCCCACCTAACGCGCCACTCCCAGGGGACCTGACCCCTGGAAGAAACGACGCGCTCGCTGGGCATTACTCCGTGCCTGAGTCCTTCCCTGCGTCACCCTTAACCGTCACGGCCAAAACGCCGGGGCGCGCAGCGGTGACCCCGCCAAGTCCATGCAGCCAGAAAGCCTGCTGCAGGCAGGATTCAGACTCAAGGCCTTCACTGCAAAGCCCCTGTTCTTTCCTGTGCCGGAAAAGACTAAGATGGGAAGAGCGCACAAAGGAATGACTCACTAATGGTGGAAATTTTGGCAGCGGATTTGGTGGACAAACATGCCAGGAGTGAGGGGGTCAGGCTTGGGCTGCTCAGATCTGCTCGGTGGAGCCCAGCACGTCCACGGGAGGTCCCTGGGGCCGGGTCCAGGCTGCCCCTCTGTGGGGTGCGGTGACAAGGGGCCTCTAAAATGACCAACCGCAGAGCTCTGCCGTTTGCAAAACGGGCTCTGCCCCCTCGTCCACCGACTTCTCACGAGAACACTGAGGGGGGTGGTGACGCCCACTCTGTAGGTGAGAAGACTCAAGCATACAAAGAAACAGTGAGCATTCCATCTGAAAGACTCCGTAGCCCTGGCCTGCTGCAGCTCACCCCCACCCCCACCCCCACCCCCAAATAATTTTTGACTACAGTTATCTCCGGTACTTCCGGCTTATGTTTCAGATGATTTATGTTTCCAAAACCACATTTTAATGTTTACAAGACTGGCTGGTTTTAGCTCCCCAGGACTCAGCACCAGACATCAAAACCTGTGTTTTCATAAAATAAAAGGAGGGGGATGGGAGGCATCTGCTTACATTTTAAAGGGTTGTTGTTTTTTTTTTTTTCCCTGAGCCAAGCATAAAAACTTGAAGGAATCTGATAACATATTGATAGCTTTGAGCACTATTTTAAATTAGCTTTCCATTCCCCTCCACATGCTTTTCCATTGAATTTAAATAAATTAAAGTTCACGTTTCCCAGAGGGATGTGCAGGGGCCTCCTCCATGTGAGATGAGTGTATCAGCCAGGTTCAGGCTGTCAGGAGCTCATCAGCCACTGTGGTGACTGGCACAGGTCATGAACACCTTGTGGAACCCAGATGCCACCACCGCCCTTGGGACCAGCCCCGCAGCTGCCTCCACACTCTGACCCAGAATGGGTTTCAGGTCCCGCTTGTCAACTGCTGAGCCCATGTGGCCACAGAGGCCTGCTCCTGTCACCGAGACACACAGGGATCCCTGGGCTCTGCTTAGATACCTTGTTACCCCTTCCCTGGCCTCCACCCCTCAGCCCCATGAACAGACACAATCAGGTGAATTGGAATAATTAAGTGGTAATGAACAGTGCATCCCCAGGGACTCTTCCCATTGTGTCAGAAACCCCACTTAGATAACCTTTGTGGGGGAGGGAAAATCACTTTTGCTCTACACGCCTGGGTTCTTGGCTGAGATGCCCCTGGAATAAGAAAGACAGATTAACAGGGAAAAAAACGCAGAATTTTAATAATATGCCTGCCTCCCACATACATGGGCAAGACCCAGGCAAACCAAGCAACTCGCCAAAACGGCCCAAACACCACCTTAAACACCATCTTCAGCTGAAGACAAAGGAAGATGTTGGGGGTTGGGGGGGCCCAGTCCTGGTCTTCTCACCGAGAAGTTTCCAGATTTTGCCACTCTTTTTATACAGAGAGGGAGACACCCCTACAAATAGAGATTTCCCTCACAAATATACATTTCTCGTACAAAAAGGTAACTTCCACTTGGTTTTCAGAGCTTCTCCTGTGTCTGCTGTCTCTTAAAAATAATCAGCCCAACAGGATCCTCATGCCAAAGAGATACGGTTTGAAGCATCCAATTCTGCTCCCCCTTCGCTTCATGAATTAAGTGTCCTGCACCAGGTCAAGGGCAGAGCTGGCTTCCAGCTCGACACAATCCAGGTTCCATCCAGGTCTGTCCACCTGTCCCTCCTGCTCCTCCGGTTCTCCATACAGGTGTGGCCCCCTCCCCAGCACAGACAGGCCATGGGGGCCAGGGCCCCTCTGTGGGCTCCTGACTTGCTTACACACAGGGCCCCATCGAGCTGCTGTGAGACAGAGGCCGCACTGCAGCCAGGGCCCACCATGTGCCCCAGGCAGACCAGACCTCCTGCTCTCAAGGCTGCTCTGGAGCACCTGGTGACCTGCGTAGGGCTCTGCAGCTCAGGGGTGAGGACCTGAACCACATCAACAACTGCAGGGGCACCTCTGAGTTCCACTGGGATGAACTTAAGGGACAGGTCCCTAAAAGGGATCTGACCAGGGGAAGAACAACGTTCCCTTAAAAGAAAACCACTGAGAGCAAAGGGGTCGACCAGTTGGTCGGACTGAGTTGCTCGGTGGCTCAGGAGGAAGACACATAGTGCTCTGACCTGACCGCTCCAGACTCCTTGCTTCCCTCCCCATCTGCCCCCCGGGGCCTTGGACGCTGGGAGGAGACAGCAGTGCTGGAGAGGAACGAACTGACTCACTGACTCGCTGGGACCCAGCAGCGCTGCCGGAGGAACGTCTCTCCAAGAGCTGGTGTCGAGAAGGGATGAGTGATGAGGCACAGGAGCAGCCGAAGCCCCAGCACCGTGGGGTGGGCAGCAGGGAACTGGGCCGGGACCAGAGAATAGCAGAGCACAGTGGGCCGCAGGCAGCAGGCAGCAGGAGGGTGAGAGGGGCAGGTCCTGGGAGTCGGGGGGGTGGGGGGGTGCTGCAGAGCAGGACCTCCCAGCTCCAGTTACACCTGGGGTCCCACCCCCACCCTGGCACCTTCCAGAAGGAACAAACAGATAGAAGGGTTCCAGGGAAGACAGGCTCTTCTGTCAATCCACTACGTAGAAACCCACATTGAAATCCGAGGATTGGCTGCAAAGGTGACTCATTTCCACCAGGAGGTGAGATGTTTTCCACACATACCCCAGACAGTATTTCAGGTCCGTCTGGCAGTACACCTGGCACAAGTAGCCAACAGGGGTCTTCTCCGTACGTGGGCTGCATTTCTAACGTTGCATTCTTTGGATTTATATCTAATGACGTGTGTGTGTTTGGCAGGCAAATGGAGGTCTCCCCACCCCCCAGTGTCCCTCACCCCAGAGCTGCAGAGCCCTACGCAGTTCTGCTGGTGGGACAGTGCGCCTGGCACCCCACGGACTCTGGGCAGCCATCACGGAAGCCTAGGGTTTGAGTCTGCTGTCTCAGTCTGGTACGTGGTCCACCTGGCTTGGGAAGGAGGGAGGGAGGGAGGGAGGGAGGGAGGGAGGGGGAGGGAGGAAAGAAAAGCTGTAAATTCAAAACTTTTCCACCAAAATTACTTAGAGCATTACCTTCAAACCCATGGCTCTAACACGGTGGCTATTTTAATTTTTCTAGCTTACATTTTGGTCCTTTCCTACCCACGAGTTAATTTTGCATTTATAGCTGAAGAGTTACAATCTTTCCACACATGAGGTTGTGTTTTTGCGTCTTAACATTTTCCTACATTTCCCAATATAGATTGAATGGCTGAATACACTCCATTGAGTAGGTAGAGGCAGAAAAAAATTTCCCTTCTTCCCTTCTAGGTTCTTTAGCTGGCCTAATAATTAAATTAACATGCAACAGGTTAACAGGGAGGAAAAAACAAATTTAATTTCACGCGTATGGGAGCTCCAAAGATATAAGGGCAAGTTGGTTGAGGCTTATACGCCATCCCGAGCTAAGGCATGGGGCAGGGTCCTGGGGCCTCCAAGAGGGGAAGGGTGATCCACAGGAGGAAGGTAAGAAGAGCAGAGGTTTGGTGACTGGGTGTCTGCCCTGAGGTGGAGACCGGTCATTTGGATAAAAACTTATCTCTGGTAACAGCTCTCCCTCAGGGCGGGCCCCTCTCTACATCTCTGCAGGCAGCGAGGGAGAGGTAACCGATTTTCTCCAGTCTGCTTGGTCTCGACTGCCTTCGGTTCAAAAGAACCCCCACATCCAAGGGGCACATTTTGTGGTCTTGCATTCTGCTCCCCCCGCCCCAAGGACATACGCTCCAGCAGAACCCAGCTCTTTTCTTGGCTTTGGACATTTCCGTCATTTCTGTTCCTCTGTGTTTTGCTTTCCTATGGAACGTACTTTTTTTATAAGTGAGAATGAACGTGTGTATGTGTCTGTGTGTGTGTGTGGCTGTTGCTCGCAGGTGACTGTTGCCTTAGCACAGAGTTTCGATGCTGGAGTGAACACCCAGATCGCGGAAGACGTCACGGTCCCTCCTTCGCTTGCCACTTTGCCTCCCGGACACGTAGCACCATCAGTGAAGCTGCGAGCACCGGGGGGGGGGCACACCCGCTTCGTCCCAGCCTCAGGGTCAGCCCACCCTGCTCACAGAACCCGTCCCTCATTGAGCCCACAGCGGGGGTCCCGGCTGCCTCTCTTCCCTGATCAGCAAGGTGCCCTCCCATCAATGGTTTTCGTACTCTTGGCTGGGACATCTTCAGGAGTCTTGTCGTTGTTATAAATCTGACGGAGCCTTTAGGGATTACTTCATTATAGTATTCTAAGTCTTTGTCTGTCGTAGTTTGAAAACCATGCTGTCTTCATTTTGGGTACACATTCTCCCGGTGTGTTCACCTTAACTTTTCATTATTGTCATTACTTAGACATTTGTAGACTCTCCCTGTTCCACTCGGCGGACCCTCATCACCGTGGCTGCTTCTGCCACTCTGGAGATCGGCAGCTCCCTCGCAGATCTGATAAACGTTCCCTTTTCTGTTCTGCTCGTTTATCTAAAATTTAGGTTTTGTATTTCACGCTTGGATCTGCCTGGGGTTTGGGGGGTGTGGTGTTCTGTGGATCCAAACCAATCTCTTATTCCAAATGACCATCTATCTCCCCACACAATTTAACGGCACCCCTTCTTTAGAACCTGCTCTGGAAAGTGGACTAGATTACTAATGGCTCTCACCCTCGGGCTCTTTTCTCTGGCTGTCCCACCTGGCCTCTCTTCGCTCAGGAGCCAGCTCTGAGGTTCCAGGGCCTTTGTTTGCTAATACGCCCTGGGGGACCACAGCCTCACTCACAGCCCTTCCCTCTCCACCTCTCTCTTTATGGCTCCGAACTTCAAGAACATTCTTCGAAATTCTTGCCTGATCCTATTTTTCACATGGGACTTCAAAGAATATTGACTTTAAAACATTGTCTGGAGCCTTTGATTGGAATTGTGTTAATCCATACACGAGCTTGGGGGAGGGCAGACACCTCTTCAATAATTTAGCTCATCGACCGGGAGCACAGCTGATCTGCCCGCTCCCCGGGCTCTCTTGTACAGAGAGCTTGAGTGACTCGGGTGGGGGGGCTGTGTTCGGGCCCCGTCTCTGCCTTTCTGTGGGAGAGCTCCAGACCGATACTCACGTCTCCACGCTGGCAACAAGGGGCTTGAACAAGTAACTGCTTGTGGAAACAGCAATACTTGTTTTTCTCTCCAGCCCACTGGGCTCCTGGGGCAGGTGCAGGTCCACTTCTTTCTTGTCCTGGGGGCACACTTGGTTTTGGGGTCTCCCTGTGTCACTGGAGAGCTGCACACCCACCACCCTCTACCTCAAATGCTGCCATCACCTGGATGATCCGCGTGGGTGGTCTAGCTCACGGTTCCTCAACCCCCCTGCCTTCAGTGAACTTGAATCTCAGCACAGCCTCTAAGACCAAGAATTGGTACCATCTTCCATCTTTTCAGCCCACTAGCTCTTTCAGGGCTCCGTTCCAACTGCCCCGTGACCTTGTTGAGACCCCAAAACCACTGACGCCTTCATCGTCTCACTAGCAAGCGCTCCCCATACTGATTCTCCATACTCAAGTTTGATCGGGTTTACCATCATTACGATCTGCGGGTCACCGCCAGAGCTACATTACGGCCCCTTGGCCCTCCGCGTCTGCACACACCAATTGCTTCTCATGGCAAGAACCTCTGACCAGGCCCATCCCACCTTCGTGGGCCCCTCCTCCTTGCTCTGGACCAAATTGTGTCCTCCCACAATCAATGTGTGGGAGCTCCAATCCGCAGCGTGAGTGTATTTGGAGACACAGCTTTTGGGAGGCCATATGAGGACAGGAGGAGGGATGAGGGAACGTGTCACACAACCGCTCACTCACCTCGTTAACTCCACCCCATCCTCAGCGGGGCCTTCTCCGACTCCCCCTCAAAACGTGGGCATGCTGCTCTGCCTGGCGCCTTGTCCTGGTCCTATGCAGCACAGCCCCTGGTGCCCGGGGAGGCATTCTCAGCCTCAGCCGCATGGGGAGCGAGAGTGACCGCCTGAGCCTCGGGCAGCCTGCCGTGCTCTGGCACAGTTGCAGGCACACAACACATGTTCCGTGGACACCACTGGGTAGGCCGCCAAGTGAGTGCCGAGAACCACTCCAGCTCCCGTGAGCCCAGCGGGCTTTCGTTGCTAACCTTGTTACCAAACTTCCCGCTGCAGGGGCCTTTGCCACGGTTCTCTGACAGCCCCTGGAATCTGCAGGAGCCAAGGGCCCGGAGGGGAGGAGCAAGGTGGAGGAAGAGAAAGCCGTGGCTCCTGAATCTCAGTCTCCTCTGAGTTCTCAGCCTCCGGCCTCGGGGGCCACCCAGGACTTGGCCAGTAGAAGGGAGGAGAGAGGGACACAGTGGGCAAGGGGCTAGTGGGTGACCGCAGTCATCTGGCCCCGGAGGGGTTCAAAGAGGCCTGTGGGGCATCTGGCTCCCAGCCGGGGCCAGAGAGCATTCTGACTCGGGTGGTGGGACATGAAAGCAGGACCTTGCTATCGGGACAGGTCGCCAGCTTCAGAGATGGACAAGGGACCAAACCCGTGATGAGCAACCATTCTGGGTCAGGCTAGGCTAACTCTGTCCCTCTCCCAGAACCAGAGAGCTGAAGGCGACATTCCTGTCACTGCAAAGCTGCAGGTGCCCACCGGCAGGGGTGGGGGCAGCCTGGTAGCTTTCCCTACCCCTCACCCCTGGCTCGGGTGAGTCGGGAGAGGCCTCTGCCATTCCCCTCCATCTCAGCTCCAGGGGGCTCCTTCCTGGCCCAGAGATTAAGCCCACAGCTTTCCATCTGGCTGCCCACCTGCCTGCCATGCTGTGTGTCCTGCCCCAGAGCCCAGCAGGGACCTGGCACCGGTGTACTGGGGAAGCACCTCCCTGGGACCCCACCCCAGGGCTGCAGCCGTGAGCTGCGTCCACCTCGAAGGCGGGAGGAGCAAATGCTCCACTCATTTCTGGAGGCTGCATCAACCCATCCGCGAACCCTCACTGACCAAACGCGCCGCACGTTTGCAGCCGGCCGTGTGGAGATTCTTTGACATTTTCCCAATACTGTCATAAAAATTAAAAATTCATCTCATGAAAAATAAAAGGCAAGTGTAACTAACAGGGGAAGGTTGGCTCCGTGGCCTGCGAGCTGACGAGGAAAAGCTGAACGCGTAGCTGGAGAGCGCCCCGCGCCGTCTGCTGGCGCCTCTGAGCCGCACCCCCCTCAACGTCTCAGGTCGACACAAAACCTCAGCCCCCCCTGCCCCCCCAGGGGAACGGCCCGCTGAGACCGGGCTTTCCTCCTTCCTGAGGGGATGCTCTCAACTCAGTTCGCAAGGAGGCACTCCCAAAGCCTGTTCCATTCCGCAGCTCCTCGGTGGCCCCAGTAACAGGTCGCTGGGCTCCCTTGGAGAGGCTGGAGCGTCGAGTCTCCTTGGCCATGCCCGCTCCCATCTTAGGAGCCGGACAGAGCACCGAAAATCACACGCCCTGGAGAGGATGGGAACGCAGGGTCACTCCGTGACGTGACCCTCACGTCCCTCAGCGCCTCAAACACAAGGGATCTTTTGTCCGGTTCCCCACTACATAATGGCCTTTATTCTGCTCTGGCCCTTGACTTTGGTCTTAGCCATGAGATTCACTTTGGCCAAGTGGGGCTGTCATCAGACCCAGCAGGCGCAGAGCTGGCGGCGTGGAAGCACAGTGGGATCTGCTCGCTCACTCTGGTGACCCAGGACCAGCTGCCCCTTCCACCTGGCCCCCGATCGAGACACACGGCACAGACCACATGCCGTGGTGGCTGCTGGGCCAAGTAGGATTCGTCACATGTGGGCCCGCTGGATCCCAAACGGCAGCCTAAAGCTCAGAGCCCAGAGCTGAAAGTCCAAGGCCGCCCAGCTGAGTTGCAGCTGACCTGAAGACCCATGAGAGGGACAATAGGCAATTGTCATGCGAAGGGACTGAATTTTGGAGCGGTTTGTTACGCAGCATTATTGTGGCAGTAGCTGACTGATACAAGCCCCAAGCTCATACAAAGTCTCCCAGGCATTCAGATCACACAGGACCTCGTCTGAAACACTCATGCATCTCACACACGCACGCACGCACACCCATTTGCAAAGAAGCATGAAAGGTCACTGTCCCAAGAGCTGGGAAGGTCCCCCCTGCCTGCTGGTGGCCCTCTCTGTGCCATGTTTTCAGAACCACCGTTGGGCACCGCCCGGTCCCCCAGGAGCCAGTCTTCTCTGGAGCGTTCATTGCCATGCAGCTCAAACCCGGCTCCCGCCATCCTGTCAAGCTGTCCTCACATCCCTTCCGCAGACAGCGTGCTGCTTTTGCAGCCCTGGCAGCTTCCTGTTTTTCCCCCTTCCTACCCCAGCTGTTGAGCGCCCGTCAGACTGGTGACATCGTCTTCTCCCGGGGGAAACATTAAAGCTGGGTGTATGCAAACGAATTCGCAGAGCGCGCATCCTTCACAGCCTTCCTGTCGGCGGCCTGCTGGCCGGGCTAGCATCACAGCTGCTCCGCCGTGAGCTGGAAACCGATCGGCCCTGTAATCGGAGGGGAACAGGTGCCCCTGCTCCTGGTCACAGCCAGTGGCAGAAGAAAGTCGGGGCTCGGAAAGCTCCCACCCACCCCCATGTCAGATCCTGGAGCCCAGGAGCCAGGCCCTCTGCAAACTGGCTGGGGCTGGGCAGGCTTGGCAGCTTCCTGACCGCAGTGGGAGCGCTCAGGAGCGCGTCCCGTTGGGCAGGCCCTAGGTGTCCCTGAGACAGCCCGTCGGCCTTATGGAGACCCCGCCCCGCCAAGGAGGATTGGATGCTGTCTGCACAGGGGACCGCACCCTGGCTCGCCTGAGAAAAATCTGTTG
Source organism: Anoura caudifer (assembly GCA_004027475.1). Lineage (NCBI taxonomy): Eukaryota > Metazoa > Chordata > Mammalia > Chiroptera > Phyllostomidae > Anoura > Anoura caudifer. Next base: position 96,615 of record PVKU01003040.1, on the reverse strand, counting down.
ACTTGATTTTGAGTCAGGGGCAGGTTGGGAGACACAGTGAAAACAAACCTGACTCTGTGGTGAGGGCAAAGGGGCAGAGCCCCCCCCCCACCCCCGCCGCAACCCCAGCACATTCAGAGAGGGCTGTCCTGCAAGCTGAATTTTAACCTGAGTCTTAGCGATGAGTCAGGATCCCCAGGTGAATCCTGGGGAAAGACACACCAGGGGGAGGACGTGGCCCATGCAAACAGCTGGAACATGCGAGGGTCTCGTGTGTTCCGGGAGCTGCAGGGAGTGCAGGGCGGCTCCAGCCAGGGTGCCCCGGGGCAGCGGGGAACGGGCTCGGAGACACAGTGGAGGCTGCAGCGTCAAGTTCCTCGGCAGCCAGACTAACGGTTTGAGTGTTGCGGGTTGGCAACAGGGAGCCGTGGAAAGATACTAGAGGGAAAGAGGCGGGATTAACTGGCTTTGCCATCGATCCTCCAGCCACAATGGAAGCTGGACCGCAAGGAGGTGGCCCCGAGGCAGGAAGGGCAGTGACAAAGGGCAGGGGGTGGTTGGTGGCCACCAGGGCCGGGCCTGACACTGTGGCCCGGGCAGCGGAAGGAGGGAAGGGAGAGGATGTTCGCTCACTGCCCCCGCCTGCCTTGCTTTGCTCAGCATCCCTGAAGATGAGAAGGGGCCCCACGCTGAAACGGGAAACCAGCGCTTCCTCCCCTTCGCCCTCCGCATCAGGAACATCACGTCCTGAGGAGCACGGCGACTTCAGTGCCTCTTGCACTTGTCTCCCAAACCTTCATCCAAGCCTTTATCAGCTCAAGTGACATCCATTTTCCCTTGATACCTGCTTCTTTCTCCTGCATCCAGTGAGTGTTTTCAGCCACATGACATACCGGGTCCTGAGTGTTGGGGGCTGTCAGTGGTAAACAGCACCATGGGGTCTCTGGCCCCTTGGAGTCTTGCCCCCAACAAGAAGGCAGACAGTAAACAAATTGCTGCTCAGTTAGCTGTGCTCCCACCTGGCGGGGAAGGGCAGCTGAGAACCCTGGACCTGGGCAGCTGAGAACCCTGGACCTGGGCAGCATCTACAGGGAGCTACCCCCGAGCATGGAATGTTCCAGCTGTGATCTGGGGGCCACCTGGAGCTGCACAGAGCAAGGGGCAGCACATGGAGGGCTCTGGGAAGGGGAAGAGTTGGGAGAAGAAGGGATACAGAGTCTAAGCCAAGGATGGTGAAAGGCCCGCAGAGGCAGGGCAGGGAGGGGTCTGGATCGTGTGAAGGACCCAGATTCTCCCCAGGAGCAAGAAGAAGTCACTGCAGTGGTTGGAACTGTGGCCCCAAAGACAGGTCCACCGCGACCTCAGAATGTGACTCTGGGATAAAGGTCATTGCAGACGAAGTTACGGTAAGGATCTGGGGATAAGATAGATCATCCCGGACTAGGGCGGGCTGAAGCCAGTGAGGACTGTCCTTACGGGAGACGGAAAAGGAGAAGGCCACGGGGAGGTGGAAATGGAGGTTGAGGCAAAGCAAGCCCAGGGACACCGGGGGCCGCCAGAAGCTGCAGCAGGCGAGGAAGCATCCGCCCCGACAGACTTCAGAAGGAGAGCTGCCCTGCAACACCTTGATCTGGGGCTCCCGGCCTCCAGGGAGAGAAAGAACACATTTCTGTTGGAGCCACTGAGTTAGCGGCAATTCGTTGTAGCAGCCCCAGGGAACCCACACAGGCATCAGCATGTTCTTAAGCACAACGGCAACACCAGGGGGTGAGCAGGACGTGAACAAGCACCCCAGATCTTACCGCGCCCACCCACCACTGGGTGTTGGTGTAGGCCCACCCAAGCCCCGCCCCCGCCTGGCCCCCACCAAGCATAGAGAGCTCTCCATGAGTCTGGGGCAGGACTCTGGGACTAGAGAAAGGTCCAGCACCCCCTGCCCAGGTGAGGGGGGCGTGGAGGCTGCAGCCCCACCTGCTCACCCATCCTCAGGCCAGGCAGGCAGCTGCAGGCAGCAGGTGGGGTTTTCCAGAGTTAGGGAGTTGGAGGCGAGCTGAGGTTGAGGGGGGTCCCCAGAGCAGTCCCAACCTGAATGAGAAGAAAGTGCTTGTTGAATTCCTGGGCTGGCGGTGAGGCAGAGGCCCCAGACCCCACCCGTGCAGCCCTGGGCCACTCGGGCACCTGCTGTCACCAGATCAGACCTGAAAACCGAGCTGCAGCACCCCGCCATGCCGGCCTTACAGCCAGGATTCGGGAAGAGCAGGCAGTCCCGAGGCCTCAGTTTCTCCATCTGTGAAACTGGCACAAGACATCGGACCAGCCCCCATGGACAGAGATTTTGCTTCTAACCCACTTGCCTCTTCCTCGTTCTCCCCTCCCCTGATATGGACCCAACAGCTCACTGCCCCAAACCTCACCTAAGTGTCCACACTGGGCTCCAGACCCCAAACTCCACATCCATTAGAACCTAGTCGCTTGCATAGTTAGAAATGATGGAATCCAACAGCATAATTATTTTAAAAATAAAAACAAGCCAACCGCAAACCTGTGGCAGCAGCGGTCTGTTTCCCCCTGCCCCCATTTCCTGAAAACCTTCATTACTGTTTCCAAAAATACATCGAGCCCAGAGCTCGTTAAAGGTCCAAGGGAAAAGGCGGCCAGGGTTTCCGGGCCCTCGTCCTCGGCTGAGCAGGATCGTGCTGTGAGTGGCAGGGGCAGAGTCGGCTCCAGCGATGTGCTCACAGGGCCAGCAGCCCGTGGCGGGCGGGCAGGAACGGCACCGCGGGGTGGCCCGGCCTGAGGAGCCCATACTCACAGCAGCTGCAAGGTGCTCCCTGGGGGGGCCCTGCCAGGGCTGTGACCTACAGCAATCACTTTGGATTTCACTCCAGTTCCTCTTGTGCTTCCTCCTCTCTAGGAGGCCTCGCTGGCCCCGGAGAAGCAGAGAGGCCCTTCCGCTGGCCCATAAGTGACCCCTGGGAATGCCTCTGCTACTACTGCCCACTGCCCAGGGGGCCCCGGGCCAGGTGAAGCCCCTGTCCCTCCTCTACCTCTGGGGTCTGAGATTTCTCCCCACTCACTGCCCCCCACCCCAGGTGAGGTCGTCTCCTGTGGCCTGAATCAACCTAAGAGTCTTCTTGTGACACCTTCCCACGGGAAGGGGTACCCAGGCTCGGGGATGCTGGAAAGGGCACTCTCCAAGGTGATCCAAGGGGCTGTCCTTCCCCTCCCCCACCCTCAGATTCAGGGCCACAGCCTCCTATATCCAGCCTCCCCCACCTTCCGCAGTTTGCCATCATGCCCCAATCTGTCCCCTGCCCCCACCCCACCATGCCTACCCCCAGGGGGGCTGCTCAGCTGTCCAGTCTCCTGACTAGCTCCTACATTTTCCTCTTTGCTCTCAAACACACCCAGTCCCCACACCCTTGCCCCCAGGGGCACCTGTGACTCATTTTCCGGGTTCATTTCCTGGGCACATGGGCATCGTCAGCCCCATCTTCTCCAGGATCTTGCTCCTGCCAATGTTCACCATCTCCTAATTGCAGCGGCAGCCCTCTGTGAGCGCACACCATCTCACTGCCACCCTCTGGCGGGGGGGTACCTGTTATCATCCCATTTTACAGATGAGGAAACTGAGGCCTGAAAAGGTGAATTCCTTTGCAAAGCCACCAGCTAGTAAGTGTGGGGCTGGAATGCAAACTTCAGACCTTCTGGTTACAGGGCATGTCCCACTTTGCTCTGCTGCCTCTGGGACAGCCAGGGCCGAGTGGGCACCTCTGTGCAGGTGTGTGCATGCCCGACGGAAGACAGGCCCTTGGTCATGGCACTGGGACTTCTATGTATGCCTCAGGCAGCACCAGGGCACAGCTCCTCTCAGGGCAGGTGAGCCAGCAGCAGGCAGGTTGCCTACTCCCAGCTGCTCCGACCAGAGCAGGGAGGCCAGGGGAGCGGGCCCAGCCTCCTTGAGCCTTCACCCCGCTGGTCACCAGGCCGGGGTTGGTTCAGTTTCACGCTCCAAAACCCCAGTGCCTGGAGGAGCAAAGCAAAGGTTATTCTGCTCTGGCTGCGCGCTCAGAGCTCGCACTCCCAAAAGGCCGGTCAGGGCCCTTCTGCTGCAGGGAGGGGAGGAAAGAGTCGGTGGCCAAGTCTGCACTGGCTGTCAGAGAAAATCAAACAGACATGCTGTCACCGAGAGCATGTCCGTCCAGATAACTGGTGGTTATGACGCCGTTTTAGGCCGGGAAGCGCAGATCGCAGGTATGGCACTTCCATTCGTTCCCCTCTGGGAGCCGCAACCCTGCCTGGAGGTGAGGTGTGCAGAGGGACCGTGCTGACCTGGGCACCTCTCCCTGCGCCGGGCTGAAAAGGAGAGTTGGGGACCAAAAGCGTGGTGCCAACAGCTGTGGGCGCACCAAGCTCTGGGATAGCCTGGCCCGAGTGGGCAAGAGTGCACAGGTGTGCTCGTGCAGGTGTGTGCACACAGGGCAGGCACACTTGGCAGAGAGATTCTGAGTGCTCCGGGAGAAGCCATCGCCGTGAACTCCCCGACAAACTCCCCACGAACTCTGTCAAACCAACATGTCCATGATAGTGTGCAAGGAATGGAGAACATTTACTGAGCACCTACTATGTGCTCTTTGCACATCACCATATCGTCATTTAATCCTCCCCATAAGCTGCAACCTTGCTCCCATTTTACTGAGAGGAGAGTAGAAGTTCGGAAGAGCAAAGACGCGGGTTCCAGGCCACACAGCCAGTAAGACGAGAGCGGTCTGAAGAGCCTTCGGCAGCGAGGAAAACAGAAACGCAACAGCAGTGGAAAACGGGCAGCAGTGTCCCTCCCGCTCAGAGAAGTCTGGAGGGAGCCAGCAGCTGGCGGCTAGAAGGTGGGGCGGGAGGGTCCGTTCCTCTAGGCCAGGGCAGGACCTGCTTTGCAGGGAGTGGGGGAGACTAAATAAAGTCTGTGTTTCAGGAAGCATCGGTGCCCCCGGATGGGCTCCGTGTGAATCTCACTACAGGGGCAGCACCCACCAGAGGGGCAGCCCAGGGGAGCTGAAGGGCTCGCTCTTACGACCCCCTTGGAAGACACTGACCTGCAGCTGCACCTTCAGGCCCTGCCCGCTGGTCAAAGGCATTTCCACACAGTCCCCTGCATGGGCCCGCAGCTGCCTGAGCCCAGCCCCGTCTGCTCCGACACCTGTGAACGGGCCGGGGTGTCTCCTGAAAGGGGCTCTCTGCCCTCTTAGAGTTCCTGCTTCTTGAAGGCGGGCGCAGAGTCAGGCACCTGCTCCACCCCCACCAGGAATCGTAGGGTCTGCACGTGCAACAGGCCCAGTAATTGCGGGTTTCCACGCAGTTCCATCAAAGACGTTGGCGCGTGGCCTGGATGAGGGGGACGCACCAAGGGCACCGGGAGTGGATTTTTTCATGACTTTAACGAGATGGCATGTGTGACTATGACAATTATGGAAACAGTACAACTGAGGTAAAGAGCACAATCTCAACTCCGTATTTTGATAAACTTTCCAGTCCATTTTTTTTTTTACAGAAACCCAGACCTCATTCGTTTTTCTACAAAACTGAGATCCTACACCCGTTCTGCTCTGTCCCTGCGGAAACACACACACATCACGAACACCTTTGCAGGTGAGTAATATTTCTCTTGCAACGACACTGTCATCGAATGGATGGGGCGCCACTGTGCGCACGCTCACACTTCACGTAGCTCACTCCCAGGCGCTGGCTCTCGGCACATGTTCACAGCACCTCGCTATTGTAAGCCGCACTTGACCCAAGGGCCCCGTAAATCCAGCTCCTAACACATCTTGAATTCTTTCTTCGGTGCCATCCCGGGGAGTAGACTTGTTAGGTCGGAGGGGAAGTGCATTTTAAAGGCTCTAGAGAAAGTGTTGCCACATTGTCCTCCAGAGAGGTGAGAGCAGCTGGTCCTCCCAGCAGCTGGGCAGAGCAGGGGCCGGCCTTGAAGAACGGGCAGGTTGTGCCAGGCGGGAAGACGGGTGAGCATGGCAGCTCCATCCATGGAAGATGATGAGAAGGGAGAAGGAGGAGCCCGGGGAAGAGGTGGAATCCTGCCTGTGGAGCCTGGACTTTCTTTGCGGGCAGCGGGGGGCCCACCAGCCAGGAGGAGCGGAGAGGTGAGAGTTGATTTAAAGACGTTTTCCTTAGGGCCAAGGTGAGATATTTTTGCATAATCCAAGCCATGTAAACTGTGGTAGAATTCCACATTTCCTTAAGAGCCCTATAAAAATACTAGAGAAAAAGTAACAAGATTCTATCTCGGTCCATAGTTGTGACTGTTGGTGACAAAGCAGGAAAAAAACCTAGGCTGAGACTGTTCTGTTTTGCTTTGTTTTGAAACCGTTGTTTTGAAATATATTTTGTCTTCTCCTTTTCCAGAGGGAAAATAACTAAACGGGACCTCCTGTAGGGCCTACGCCCTTCCCCCTGACCCTGAGGTTATTTTGACCCTTGCTCAAAAGTGTCTGCTTCCAACAGAAACCGCAGATACGCTGTGTTGAAACAGGGACCAGCTCCAAAGCTGTAAATCCCTGAGACCCTTGGGCCTGAGAAAGCAATCAGGAGTCAGGCGGAGCGGGGAGAGGGGGCTGGCGCTGCCCTCGAGAAGAAACCAGACACTGTCTCGTCAGAGTCCCCATCCTTTTCCCATCCGTGGCTCCCCTGTTGGTGTCGGCAGCTTAAAACCTCCCCGATGGCGGGAGTTCTGCCTCACAGAGGGCTTCCTCATCACCCAGAGCTGAGGAACAAGAGGACACCAGCCAGCAGGGAGGAAGGGCACACACCCAGCCAAAGGCTGCAATTCTTAGGGCTCTCTGAGCAACTAGCCAACTGGTCTACCTGGGGTCCCCCCGCCCCCACCACTATCTCACCCCTATCACTAGCTCTCCAGCACGTGGAGAGGTTACCTTTCCATGACCTGCTGACTCAAGTCTCATAAATCCCTGAATTTGAGACTGGAGTCATTGGGAAGAGCTATGAAAGCACCATAATGATATAGTCAAGCCCCACCCCCACCCCAGTTCACTCAGGGGAAAGGCTTTGCCCAGGTCCCCTCCAGGGCTTCCTTTTCGCACCTACGACTTATCACAGGGTCTTCCCTTTCGGCTGTGGCCACAGCATCAATGGCTACCATGCCCTGTATACTCCGTGCCAAACACTGTGCTGGGGTAATTACAGGATAACTCTGGAAGGTGTAGCAGCTTGTCTTTTGGGCACTTCAGGAAACAGGCTTAGTACCTGAAGCTCAGAGAGGTTATCCAACTTGCCCAAGATCACACAGCTTCTTGCCGCTGTGGCTGAGATCTGAGCCTTGCTTGAATGACTGACCACATTGCTTCCTCTATGGGTTCCACGGTGTTTAGCTTAGAGACTCAGCACAGTAGTTTTCTAGAAGTCAGTCACCTGCATAGGGATGACAGTACCAACCTCACGTCTAACCCAACTCCCTCCCGAGCCAAGAGAAACTCATCTCCTGCGGGGCCCTTTGCTGGCCTTGAGGACAGCAAACAACACGGGCCGTGGAGGAGTGCGAGCACACCGACGCGCCTCAGCTTCCGCCTCCGGGGCACTGCCGCTCTGCACCCTCCGTGCTTCCTCCAACCTGGGTCAGAACCCGCTGCCAGGGGCCAGCTGCGACTCTGCACTTAGGCAGGTGGGCCTCCAGCCCACGTGCCCAGCAGGTGAGAGCACCTGCAGCCGTGAGCATGCTTCTCCCTCCTTCCACCAGAGTCCAGGACCCGGTCCTCCACCCCAGAACCTGGCTGTCCCCTCTGATCCCTGTGACTTTCCCTGTGTCCTCGGATCCGCTCATTCTGCTTCCCTGGGCCGCAAACCCAGGGGCTTCCCTTTCCTATCCTGGGGGCTCTGTCTCAATGGCCCCAGGGACAGCAAGGCAGGACAGAGGCTTGTCGGTGTAGGTTTTGGAGGCAGCAACGGGTGAGGTGCTGCTCTGCCAGGTGTGGCTCTGGGCGACTGGGAGAGCAGCTTGACCTCCCCGCGCCTGCGCTTGGCTTCCCAGCCACGGGAGGCTGTCGGGGTGGAAAAATGGAATGACACATGTGCCGGGGCTTTGGTCCAGGGCAGGGACCCAACGCTTCAAATCCCTGTTTCCTTTCATGTGCGTCTCCAAGGAACACAAAGAGGATTGAATGAAATTATAAATCACCGCGCGCCAGCAGACGCTGGGTAGCAGAGCGTGCCTTCTTTCTCCCCACAGCCTCATTCTTCACTTTGGTTTTTGTTTCAGGGCAATAGGGCAGAACTATTTGCCGGCGAATGCCAGCCTGTCTCAGAAGATGGGGTGGAGCCTCCCAGACAGCTAATAGAGTTCATCATCGCCAAACCAATATTACGTGAAATGATAAAGGGTCTTCTTTAAGAAGAAGAAGAAAAAACATCAAAAATAGGACCAATAAAATGGCAATAAGTACGAATGTACCAACAATTGAATCTGAAAAACAGAACAAATGGACTAGCAGGATGGAAAGAGGCAGACACACAGAGAACACGCTGATGGTTGCCGGAGGGAAGCGGGGCTGGGGGCCCAGTGAGAAAGGCAGAGGGACTGAGAAGTGCACACTGGCTGCTACGGAGCAGCCCTGGGGATGTGGAGCACGGCGCGGGGAACACAGTCGATAATATTCTGGTACCTGTGTGGTGTCGGATCAGTACGAGATTAATCAGGACGATCACTTTGTTATATAATGTCTAATCACTGGGGTGTACTCCCGAAACTAATATGATATTGTATGCCTACTATAATTAAAAAATGAAAATGATCTAAATAAAAAGTAAAAATGAATGAAAACCAGAAGCTGGGGTGGGGGTGGCTGGGGTGGGCATGGCCAGCTGGGATTCCGGGCTCCTGGGCTCCTGGGCTGGGTGGCCCCGAGGCATCCCGGCCTGGAGCTTTCGAGCAGATGGCCATCTGTGCATGGGGCCTGCAGCCGGCTTTCCGTCTCCGCCTGCCCCCAGCAAGCCTCCCAAACCTCCCTCCACTCCTCGCCCTTCCCTTTAACCAAAGCTCATTTTGTCTGTTCAATGAGCTTGTTCTCTTACTAAAAATAAAGCACAGGCAGCCAAATCCCTGACAAAAAGGAGCTCTGGCTTAGCAGGCAACTTCCTCCTTTCCTGGCTCGGCCTAGGGCTCCCAGGGGAGACCGCTGGGCTGGGAGCCCCATCAAAGCTCCCATGTCCAGGAGGGAGCCCCAGAGAGCGCTGGAGGGGCCGCGCCACTGAGCGGTTTCCCACTCGGAGGACCAGCCAAGCTGCAGCCCCTTCTTCTCGGCGCCGTTCTCAGCCTGGGGCTTGTTTCCATCCCTCTGCAGACATCTTTGACAAAAGGCCGCTCTGCCTCCGCCCAGCCTCCCTCACACCATAAAACCACTGACTGATACCAAAACGCTTACCTCACTCGGGCCTTCATCACTTTTCAATTTTCCGAGCAGCTGCCTCCAGCACGTTGCATCAGAGGAGGACGGTGGCTGCTCGGGAATGTCTGCTCAGCCCCGAGTTTTGTTGTGGTGGCTCCTGGCGAGGCCCACGTAGTAGTGCCTCACAGCCTTCTGCTGGAAGACAGCTGACCACGGGGGTTAAGCGTAGCAGTGTGGGAATCGAAGGGACCCAGGTCTGAGTCCTGGCTCTGGCACTCGGGTGTAGCACCGTGCGGGCCTTACCTCTTCGGCCTCAAGTTTGCCATCTGTAAAATGGGGATTGCGTGGGAAGAGATGAGGCACTACCTCATGGGGTGACTGGAAAGTTCGCTGAGATGCTGCATAAAAAGTTCAGTGTTAACACTCCTCACTTCTCTTCCTAAGAGTCTTTTGAGCAGGGTTTGGGGGAGAGCATTCTTGTCCTTCTTGGATCCACTTGGGGAGTTACTCTCTGGGCCCGGGGAGGCTCAGCCCCCAAACCCTACTGCCTCCTCGCACCCCTTCAGGAAGGAAAGGCGTTGCCGGGGGGCTGGCACGGAGCAGGGAGCTTCGGAGACAAGCAGACTGCAGCCGTCTCTGGGGAAGTCCTGAGCAGAGATACTTGTGACGTTCATGAGCTCAGTCATGGATGCTCATAAGAGAGAATGACGTCCTGCTCCCGAAGGTGAAGCCAGGGTCAGGACAGGACAGGGAAGGTTCGTGAAGCAGCACAACAGAGTAGGAGCAGGGGCCTGAAGGACAGGCAGTCCCCGCTGAACAGTTAAGGCCTGAAGACAGAGCAATAGCGGCAGTCCCCACGGGCAGGGAGGGGGTGGTGTGTTCTACCTAAGAGCGCAGGTTCTGGATTCTGAGCCTCCTTCTCATCTTGGCTGCTCCACCAGCACGGAGGACGACTCCATCTCGGCTTTACCACCTACACAGACCACAACTTGAGGGGCCAGCTGGGGCCTGGTTGTCCTCACAGGGCCGCGGTCAGGGCCGCAAGCACCGGTCACATCAATCAGTGGAACTATCAGGTACATCCAGGTGGAGCTAAGCCCGCATCCAAAGTCTTGCTCATCTAGCCCTGGCCAGTGTGGCTCCGTTGGTTGGAGCTTCATCCCATAACAGAAAGGCTGCGGGTTCAATTCCCAGTCAGGGCACATACCTAGGTTGTGGGTTTGATCCCTGATCCCTGGCCCGGGTGTGTCAGATCCCTGGTCTGGGTGCCATGGGAAGCAACCAACTGATGCTTCTCTTTCACACTCATGTTTCTCTCTCCCTTCCTCTCCCTCTAAAAGCAATGAAAAAATGTCATTAGGTGAGGAGTAAAAAAAAAAGTCTCTCTCATCCTGATGCCAACCTCCTTCCTGGCTGCCAACCCTGGGCCAATTCTGCCCTCACTCTGTACCTCGTCCCCCTTCAGCTCCACCTGTGCTGACAGGCATTCCTCCTCCTCCAACCTCCAGATTGGCACACGAGGGAAATTCTAGAATATTCACATTTTAACCAGTCATCCCATTTCATCCCACTAAAGGCATAGACCTGCCAGGGACTGTGCAACCTCTACTAGCATATTCCCAGTGACAGAAATCTCACTGCCTTCCAAGGCAGTGTGTAGCATCTCTGGAAAGTTCTAGCAAGTTCTGTCCCCTATAGCTTTTACCCACTAGTTAAAATCAGCTCAGCCGAGTGGCTGCCCAGGCCTGTGCTGGGCATTTATTCACAGCAGCCACGAGGACAGATATGACCCCTGCCCCCACGTTGCTCAGTTTAGAGCAGAAAGCAGTCTAAAGCCAACCAAAACACTGCAGACTGTGATGACAACGGAATGCTGGATGAAGTCATTCATTAAACAAAGAGATGAGAAGAATGTTCTAAGAGGAGGGAACACAGAGGAAAAGGCCCAGGAACAGAGAGCATGATGCCTCTGAGGAATGGAGAGAGTTTTGACTGAGTGGACAGTGAGAAATGAGCCATGAGAGTGATTCGGGGGAGCTGCACTGAGCCGGATCTGTTGGGGCCAAGCAAGCCTGGGAAGTTGTTGAACTTTGCTGTGACCCAGGAGCCCCTAAGGATTGTCACAGCTGAGACCTGATGCATCCAACTGTGTTTAGAAAGAACTCTGAGTGCCAGGAGGATGGCGCATGGGGAGCAACAGTGCCGCTGGAGAGGAGGTGGGTGGTGAGCCTCTGCCACATCCAGGCAGAAGACAGGGTGCTAAGACTAGGGCAGTGGCCCGGAGGAGGGCAGCACCCAGAAACACACATTACTGAAGAGGGGCAGGCTACGCTCAGCCACAAAGGCAATGGATTCCATCTTGCCTGCCACTGCTACCAGAGCAAGGCTAATTGCTACTTGGCCCTCCAGTCTCCACCAGCTCTTCCAAGGCCCTGCACAGACACAGCCCCTCCCCGCAGGTGGGCCAGGAGCCATCCTTGGTGATGGTGATGGGCCTGATGATGGTGATGGTGATGGAGATGGAGATGGTGATTGTGATGGAGATGGTGATGGTGATGGAGATGGTGGTTGTGATGGAGATGGTGATGGAGATGGAGATGGTGATGAAGATGGTGATAAAGACGGAGATGGTGATGGTGATGGAGATGAAGATGGAGATGGTGATGGAGATGGTGGTGGTGATAGAGATGGTGATGGAGATGAAGATGGAGATGGTGATGGTGATGGAGATGGTGGTGGTGATAAAGACAGAGATGGTGATGGTGATGGAGATGGTGATGGTGATGGAGATGGTGATGAAGATGGTGATAAAGACGGAGATGGTGATGGTGATGGAGATGAAGATGGAGATGGTGATGGTGATGGAGATGGTGGTGGTGATAGAGATGGAGATGGTGATTGTGATGGAGATGGTGGTGGTGATAGACATGGAGATGGTGATTGTGATGGAGATGGAGATGGTGATGGTGATGGTGATAGAGATGGTGATGGTGATGGTGATGGAGATGGTGATGGTGATGGAGATGGTGGTGGTGATGGAGATGGTGGTGGTGATAGACATGGAGATGGTGATTGTGATGGAGATGGAGATGGTGATGGTGATGGTGATGGTAAAGGTCTCTCTCCCATTTCCCAACTCCTGCACTTATTCCCAGGCATTCCAGGTTGGAGCTGGCAATTGTATTTGAACAGATTCTAGATTATACTCATAAGCCGAGGTACACGAACAGCTCTGGGTGCTGTTGACATTCTGGAACCCTTTGGAAAAGAAGCAGGCAGATCCAGGCCTAGTGACTAACTGATTTGCAGCCTTGTACCCTTCCCAGCAGGCCAGATGCTTCCCCTCCTGGACCAGGAGTCCACAGAACTGGGCCTCGTCTCCACTGCAGGGTTCTGGGATGAGCCCACTGCTCTCTTGGAACCTCAGTTTCCTATCTATAAAGTGAGGTCTCCGGGGTTCCTTCCAGTGTGAATGGCCCCACAGAACCTCCCATAAGGGACAGCAGAATGGCTTCTGGATCTCCCATCCCCATTCCCTGGCCGGGCACACCTAGGTTCCCAAGGTGGCCCAGGATCTAGGGCAGAGCCGAATTGCTCCAAACCCTGGTGGGCTGACCCCGATGCCAAGCCTTCCCCCCTTCCCTCCCCTCCCCTCCCAGCGTTATCTGTGGCTCTGGGGACTCAGCGTGTAGCACATAAAACACTGCAGCCCCAGCTCCACACATACAGGAAATGGACTGTGATACACGAAATATTACATTTTAATGGTCCGCAGCATCCAAGGCAAAATGAAGAATTATTCCTGTGGTGGCAACAGATTAACCCCTGCTTTTCTGGTCTCTTCCAGTTTTCCAGGTCAGTAAATTGGGGAGCAGGCCATATAGGGCTGGGGGGGGTGGTGGCTGGAAAAGGTGGTCAAGATACTATGGCTCTGAAGAGAGCGGCTGGTTGGCGTGAAAGCTTTGGGGGTTTCCCGTTTTCTCCTGTAACTGTCAACACGCAGGAATGGCTGAGCCTTTCGATCATCAGACCCAGCTCATTTTCCAGACCCCTTCAAAGTCTGCTCGGGGACATCTGCACACCCGCAGAGCTGCCCAAGCCCAGGATTAACGACCCTCCACAAGACAAGAAGTCTCCGTTGACTGCCATCCAGGTATGTTGAGGGGTGACATTAAGCCTCCTAAAATGAATGGCTGTTGTGTGGGCTCCAGAGCTGGAAGGGCACCCAGAGACCACCTGCTCCTCCTAAGGTCCAGAGGGGAGCGGACCCTCACTCAATCACCCACCAATCGCTGCGGATCGGGAACCAGAGCCAGAGAGATGTCATTGCCACCGAGGGCCTTCTTCCCCAGGTGATGACACCCATTGGGCCAGGTGACCCCTCCAGGTCACGTCCCTCACAGTGAGGTGTTGGTAATGTGTAACAGGCAGCTGGGGTAGGGTGTCGATGATTTGTAGAATCTATAAATACTCCCACCACGGCCACTTTCAAGGTGCCAAGGGGAGGTCATGGGAGCAGGGCTGGGGAGAGGTGACCAGTAGCTCGCCATTACACAGCATCCTCACCGTACGGATCCACGGGATGTAAATACCGCAGACACATGGCTCATAGTAAAATAGTCAGCAAGCGGTGGGCTTTGAGTATGCATTACCTTCGTTTTAACAGAAATGAATTACGAGTTTACGCAATTCAATTTTTAGGAATGGCTGTTCAATAATCAGCTCTCAAAATTCCTGAAAACTTGACACTCGGCTCTCATAAAATTAGAAAGGGTTTGCGAAGCACACGACTGGTCCCACAGCTAAAAGTCAATGGCTCTATGTCACTTTTATTACTCTGGATATGCCGAGGAATGTCCCTTATACCTGCTTCCCAGACCCCGATAGACCGCCGCCAGCAGTCGCTGGCTGGAAGGGACACTCTCTTTCCACAGCCTGGCTGTTGCAGGCACTTTCTCTTCTCATTAACAAGACTAAGCAATTGGTCAGCTCAAAAGCGGTAACGTTTTTTGCTCCCTCCCCATACGAGATGGGGTTCCTGAACCCTATGTCCAGCTCCCTGCAGGAAGGGAGATTTGGGCACTAACCCCTCGTCTTTAAGGGGCAGGTGGCCTCCTGCCTCTGGTCCTCTCCAAGGTGGTTCTTTGTCTAAGAGTTCATGCCACTGTCCCGAGGAAACCAGAGGGCTCCACATGGCACTTCCAGCTGAGACTCTGTGTGGGGGGGCGAAGCCAGAACAAGGAGGTGCCCTCCCTGAGGATGGGGAAGGCTCTCAGGATAAAAGGCGACAGGACCCCAGACGGCCTTCAGTGATTCCCACCTCCTGGCAGCGGCACCCTGTGCACTTCGCTCCCACACCGCACAGGGTGGGACAGGGTGTCATGAAAACGGCAGAGGAGGACTTCTGAGACCAGGTCCTAAAAGACACCATGCTTCTGCCTGTGTCTCCCTCGGACCCTTCTCTCTGGGAGAAGCCAGCACCATGTCCTGCAGATACGCACGGGGCCCTACAGCGTTGCCCGGCGTGCTGAAGCGCCGAGGCCTCCCGCCAACCGCCAACTTGCCGACAATGCGAGTGAGCCGCCCTGAAGGTGGGTTTGCCAGCAGCGCCCAGCCGGCGTCCCGCACCACACCAGGCGTTTGGGGGATGGGTATGAAATAAGTCAAAGCGTGATCCCGGCCCTCAGGACGATGTCTCCCTGGGGCTGATGCCGTGTCACATAGGAGGCGCTTCGTGTGCATGGCACTGCTATGGGTTACTCGGTAACAGTGGCTTAAACAAGATAGACTTTTGTGTCCCCCAAGTAAATAAGGTCAGAGATGGGCAACCTGGATCTGTGGTGACACTCCACCGGGCCAGGGACCCGGGCTCCTGCTGCCTTGTTACTCAGCTGTCATCTGCGCGAGACTTCTACCTCCTGGCCCTCGATGGCTGCTCATGCTCCAGCAACTACGTTTCCTCTCATCCAGGAGGAAGGAGAAAGGGAGAAAGGAGGGAACAGCCTCTTCCATTAAAGACAACGGATTTGCACACGCCCCTCTGCCTTTGGGCCCTTGGTCAGAACTTAGTCATCGTCACGGCAATCTTGTATCAGGTAGAGCTCAGGTTTCCCATATTAGGAAAGATGAGCAGCTTCCTTCCCAGGGCCTGAGGCAGGCCTCACAATTCTTCAGCCTACAGACACGCCCAGCTGATGGCTCTCTGCAGAGAGCTCTCTTAAGAGCTCTCTGCAGCTCTTAAAGGTCATCTAAGAAGCCAGCGTTCCCCTTCCAAAGACTTCATCGAGGGCGTGTCCCACTGCTTCCTTTTCCCCACGCCAGCCCCTGTTCAGTTGTCTGCTTCTTAACTGCCCGTCTCTCCCCCAGAAACATGGGGTCCGTGAGCCTTGCCTGTCCCATCCTGCTTTGACTTCCCAGCTCCTGAATATTTGCTGAATGAATAAAGGAACCAAGTACAGAACCTTTGGCACTTCGACAAGTTGACAAGTTCACGCAGGAGCCCCTGGTTAGGAACCCACTCTGAAAACGCTTGCTTGCTTATGTCCCAAGCTGAGACCATGCGGGAGGCACCCACAGACCCTCACCTGGATCTGTGTGCAAAAATCCAGCACCCGTGTCGCATCTTCTGTAGCCACAAGCACACTCCCCGACTCTTCTCAACCTGCTCCATTTTGTCAACTATGTTTTAAAAAATTCCAAACATTCTTATGATGAAAATGAAACAATCACAGAAAAGGCAACTATTTTTAGAGTGCTTTAACTTCCCCCAGAGAGCCAGGGTTCGCGTGCACACGACACCCGAAGCCCCAGGAGAGACAGGCGACTCACAATCAGCCATGTCCATGACACTGGCCCGAGGGGTTTGTTTTTGCCAAACTGATTTGAAGGTCACGGAGACGGAGGCATGAATGACGTCTGAAGGGTTGAGCATGAAACCACATTTTGAAACAAAGAAAAGGAAGCCCCGCTCGGTGTGGGTGGAAGCGCCCGTGGTTGGCGGGGCGCCCACTGCTCTGGCCTCCGGCCCCACAAACACGCAGAGTTCATCGCACTGAGCGCACGCCTCCCCTTCCCCTTTCCAGCGCAGGAAAAGCAGCTTCCACTGCTTTGCCTGAAGATGTTCTTTCCGTCAGACACGGCGGGTTCCCTCAAGCCCTGGGCTGGGAAGCCCAGCCCGACTGGGCACTTTGGCCCAGGGCGGCCTCGTTAGTCAGCAGTTCTGCCTCGGAAGCAACCATCAGGCCAGCAGCCGGAGTCCTGTTTTGAAGGAGGCTGATAGGGACTTTCCTCAAGGAAGAACAGAGCAGAAAGAAGGACTCCTTAAAGCAGAGGGGGCACCCCGGGGCCACCCCCAGGCCTAATTGCCTGGCACTGTCTCTCGTCACATGAAATGGGGTGTTTCATGCAATGTTCTCTTGGAAACCATGTGTGGGCCCGAGGTGGGCAACTGGAACACAGGCAAGCCCACTGCCAAGAATAGAATGAAGGAGCCGTCCCCAGTGGGCGGCCCACGTGCAGTGACAGCTTCAGGAAACGGACCCAGCTCCCTCGGGACGGCCCCATGGGCAGTGACACCACATTGGCCTCCTGGGACGAGTGTCTGCCCGCGAGGGGTTCTGGGAGGCACGCATGCGTCGGTTCAGGCCACATTCAGTAACGAAGGCAGTGCTCATAGAGGAAAATTGTTCAGAATGAACCGACTCAGTAAGTCAATTTGGAGGCTGTTTTCTAAAGTCCTATTGAAACGGGAGGCCCTCGGACTGCACAATAAATCAGTTTATGAAAATACAATTTCCTGTCGGCCGTTCTAAATAAGGGTCTTTTCAGACCATTGTAGGGTCGGGAGCAGAAGTGACTCCCTCCTCCGTTTGCCAGTGCATGTGCGTGTTTTTCTGGTGGTTTTAAATCTTGTGGATGGCTGGAGAGTAAGGAAATGAGATGTTTACAGCATCTTGCGGAACAGGTTTTAATGCGGCGAAACCCTTCCTATCGCGAATCCAGGCGACTGCGGGGAGGTTGCATTAAACTCCTCATTTCACACCAGCTCACGTCTGCTTTGGAAACTGCTAAGGATGCCCATTTGAAGAAAGGAAATCCTCCCACGCCAGCTGCCGAGAGAGTGGCAGCGTCTTTAATGGAGTTCCTCTCCACAGCAAGCACTGCGGACCGCCCGGACGGAGGCCCTGCCGGCCGGCAGACCCTGCTCCAGACCGCAGCCAAGGAATTGAAACGGGCTGTTTTTGGGGAGTGCCCCTACGCCGTGGAAACAGCCATCTTCTCCTTTCTCTTTTGTCTTTAACTATGAAACCATTCAAACCTGTAGAAAGGTATAGAAATAATACAACGCACTGTTTATCCTCCACCAAGACCAAACATTCACTGTAATTCCTTCCGAGTGTGTCCACTCTCGCTCTCTCTCTCTCTCTCTCTCTGAAATGACTTAAAATCAGTCAAAGCCACAGAGATCATTTCCCCCTCCCCCAGAAGTGACCCCTGCCCTGAAATGGCATGAGTCATTCACATCCTGATTTTAGCCTGTTTACTACAAATGTATGGATTTATAAACTGAATAGACTATTGTTTTACAAGTCTTTAAAAATTCGCTTAAATAGTAATAATCCCGTGTGTATCTTCTTGAAACTTATTTTTTTCCCCTCAAAATTTTATTTTGGATGAAGAGACATACCACATTCTCGACTAAAGATTCATCAGCATAAAGATGTCAGTGTTCTAAGTTAATTTACAGATTGAATGCACTTCCAACTTCAAGTGTGCTACTACGGTTTTGTTTTTCTCTGGAGCTAGGCAAGTTGATTAGAAAGTTTATACTTAACAACAAAAAAGCAAAGCTAGCCAGGAGAACCGGGAAAAAGAAGAGCTATGTGGGGGCGGGGGTGGGGTGGGCTGCCCACCAACACACGCCGCACAGGCCGTAATTAAGAGTCTGGTGCTGGCACATGAATAAGCAGATAGACCGAAGCAAATCCAGAAATAGATCCAACTGCATTAAACGAGAAAGGCAACTTCACCAATCTGTGTGGAAAGACAACTTGAGAAAACAGAATGTGCTGCTGAGCTCATCGGACAGCCACATGGAGAAAGTCGGGTCTGGAGCTCACACCACAGACTGGGGTGAAACCCAAAGTAGGTCAGGTATTCAAACGGGAAAACTGAAACCCTGCCGGTCCTGGACAAGCACACGGCTCAAGGCCTGTCTATCTTGAGCATGGAAAAGAACTTTCTTAAGCAGAAGCTGTAAGGGAGAAGACTGCCGAATTTGCACGGAAAAATAAAATGCTTTTGCAGTAGAAAACCACCATAAAAACAATGAAAAGACCAGTGACACCCAGTGGAAACCCCTTTCCTGTCTCAGGGAAGCCCAGGTCAGAGAACAGCTGAACTCGGTTGCTAGAGCAGAGGACACAGAAGGGGCAGAGCTGAGCACATGGGTCCTGGGGTCCAGTGATCCGTGTTGAGATCTGGCTGTGTGACCTTGGCAAAGTGGTTTCAACTCTCTGGGCCTCGGTTTCCTCGTCTATAATAAAGGGATAATACCAATACACAGTCCTGAGGTCCTGAGGAGGAGTAAGTTAGCTTCTGTGTATAAGATGCTTAGAACAGTGCCTAGAACATTCCAGAACTTCAATTAATGCTGGCTCAGAGCTTCTGACAAGACCAGCAAGCTGGCTGGCTGTGGGGTTCTTCCCCCTAGCCATCCTCTGTGAGCTGAGAAGACCACCCCGCTCCCTAGTTTTAAGTGGTTAAGTCTGGTTCTGCTGCCCCTCCTCGCAAAGACCTGTGCGTTTCTGATAGGTCCACAGGAAACAAACTTGTGGCTGCCGCCGCCATCTTTCTGACATTCTGACAAGAAATTCCTAATATTGGTTATTGGTGTTTTCTTTCTTTTTTTTTAAGATTTTATTTATTTATCTTTAGAGGGGAAGGGAAGAAGAGAGAGAGAGAAATATCAATATATCAATGTGTGGTTGCCTCTCATGTGTCCCCTGCCGGGAACTGGCCTACAACCCAGATATGTGACCTGACTGAGAATCGAACCGCGATCCTTTGGTTCGTAGGCCCATGTTCAATCCACTGAGCTATACCAGCCAGGGCATCTTTCTTTTTTTTAACTACTCCATCTGCCGTACATTTCTCTATTTTATTAGTTGTTTTTTGTGTTTTTTTTTAAATAAATCAGTTTTGGTTTTTGTTGATCCTATCGATTATTTCTATTTCATTTTCAGTTTTCTATTTCACTTATTTCGGTCTACCATTTCATCATTTTCTTCTACGTTCTTTGGGGTGTCTCTGCTTTATTGCTCTTCTGCTCACTTAGGTCAGACATCCAGATTCCTTCTTTTCAGTCTCTCTCCTTTCCTAGTTTTTGCGTTTAAGGCCGTGTATTTCTCTCACACCACGGCGTCAGGGGATTCCCAAGTGTGTTGCTGGGTTGTGGCAGCCACTGCTGACACCAGCGGGTAGCTGGTACCCTCCCACCCATGGGGGGTTGTATTCTTCACTCCCTTCAAGTTAGGCCTGGCCGTGTAGAAACAGGAGTGTGAGTGGTGAGTGTGGCACTTACGTGGAAGCATTTCATTGCTGGTTCCAGACTCCCTGGGGTTCTCCTTCCCAGCCACAGGACTCGGTGATGCTCCGAATGATTAAGGCTTAACAGCCTCTTCTCTACAGTAAGAGGACGTGAACGACAGACCTGTGACAGAACAGAGAAACACCCTTTGGGTGCGGAAGCCACTAAGACCTGGGGGATTTTGTTATAGCAGCACGATGAGCCTATCCTGGCTGACACATGCAGTGTTTTCATCATCATTCAGTGTTAAGCGTTTTATAAATTTCAATCTAATTTCTTCATTGATGTACAAATTATCAACTAATACTTTTTTCCAAGCCAATGGGAGGCTTTGATCTCTAATTTTATTCCACATGGTCAGAGAACATAATTTCTCTGTGGTTTGATGATTTGGCATCTGTTGGAATATATTCCATGGTTTAATAGGGTTGGTTTGGGTAAATATTAATAAAGTGCTTGGGAAAATACCTACTGCATCATTGGTGGTCCTGGGGCTCCGTACTTGTTGTTACGTCGATCTGGCTCACTGTGGGTTCAGCCTTCCCACAGTCTGGTTGCTTTTTGTCTGCTCGATCTATCAGTGGCAGAGAGAAGCATGTCAGAATCTGCCATGGTTATGGATTTGTTGATGCTTCATTGTTCTCCGATCAAACATGCTTATCATCTACCACATGCTCCCTCTGTTTCTGGTCTCTAAACTCCAGGAGGGTTAATTATGGGGGTCACTGGGTCTTGTCCCCACCCCAGCAGCTCAAGTCAGCTAGGGGACACCTGGTGGGGTCATCGACTTCTATCAGTACTTATGAAAGCTAGGAACCGTCACCTTAAATTTGTATTTCTACATTTCAGGGGTTCTCTTCCCTGAAAGCTTGACATCCCAGAATGCAAGTGTGATGACTATCACTTTTGAACCAAAACTCCTCATTTTAGCCGATATGAGAAATGGAGAAGAAGACAAAGGAAATGCTTTTACTCTGGACCACGTGGTCCCTGCAATGAGCTGAGCAGACCGCATGTACAGTAAGCTCCCCCCTCTCCAGTCCATACTCTGTCCCCAGCCTCAGCTCTCTCTCTGGGACTTCCTGGGCACAGAGGTGGTGCTGGTGTGTATTTGAGCAGCCCTGACCTTGACAATGGAAAAAGCAAGGAGGATCTCTGCTTGGAGACAGGGGCAGACCAGGAACAGGGAACCTTCCCGGACGCCTGAAGGACGGGGATGCTGGTGGGGGCCATGAGGAGCTGATGGCTGCTGCCACTGTCGTGAGGAGGACAGTGACTACGGTGGTGATAAGGGAGAGGAAAGAGGAGGCAGCAGAGGAGGAAGAGGAGGGCTCTGGGCAGGAGTGGACGCATGCAGAAGAGAACATTCTAGAGAAAGACTGGAGACAGATTATGCAGCAGGTGGGGGCCTTTCATGCTGCTCTGAGGCGGCCACACTCAATCCTAACAGGAATGGGGTGCCGCTGGAAGCTTTGGAAGAAGGGACTCACAGACACAAAGTAGTAGGACATTAATTTGGCAGCATCTGTGGACCAAATATGACGCGAGAGTGAAACAGAGTGTGGACCCAAGAGATGGAAAGAAGAACTGGGCAGGACCCGGTGCCTTGGGGGATCTGAGAAGGGAGGGGGTGGAGCTGGGGGACTCCGTCGCAGACTGCCAGGGCACAGGGAGCTGCTGGGTGACCGCTGCGATGACCTCATCACAGTTACCTGCGGGCTTTGGGCACCGCGCACAATGGCTCACCCAGCAAGCTCATCCTAAAACTGTGCATGGAGCACATTATTATTATTCATATTTTATAGATGACACAGTTGAGGTCATAGGAATTTGGCATCAGCTTCCTGCATCCAGCAGCTCAAAATAACGT
The DNA here is from genome assembly GCA_004027475.1 of Anoura caudifer. Taxonomy (NCBI): domain Eukaryota; kingdom Metazoa; phylum Chordata; class Mammalia; order Chiroptera; family Phyllostomidae; genus Anoura; species Anoura caudifer. The sequence goes on along the minus strand of PVKU01003040.1, from coordinate 74,771 downwards.
GTCACTTGGGAGACCAAGAGCTGGGTGTGAGGATCCGCACTATAACGGTCTGTGGTGTGACCTTGAGCAGCCCGGCCTGTCCAAGCCTCCGGCGGTAAAGATCGCATTGAACAAGATGTGGAAAACATGCAGCAAGCACCGGGCACACAATAACTTCTCAGAACGCTCAGCCGTTGTCACCGTTGCCGTGGCTATCGGTCTTATTCATGCTGAAAGCACACTACGCAACCAAGGTCAGAACTTTGACCCTGTTCCTTGTTAACCGAGCGTCCTTCAGATGTCCTTGGGCTCTGAGCCAGTGCTCTCTAGTGAGGGGGGCTCACAGTTACCAAAGATGTGATTCGGGGACCACTGCCTGGTAGCGTTGTCTAACAGAGACGAACTTATGAAGTTAAATCCAGTTTAACAGCTAAACCCTGATTTCCCCACAGTCGGGGGCATGTGACTGTTTCCTCCCCAAGATGAAATGGGAAGCGGACCCCCAAACAACTTTCCTGTTTGCTCTGCCCTGGGAAGGAACGGATGCCTCTTAAATAGAGACAGGACTCGGGATCTTGCTGGATGCCAACCTTCCTCCACCAGGGCTCACTTCTTTCTAAGCTGATGCAGACTCCAGACTTTAAATAGAAATGATAAATTATTGACTATCACGGTGATTGATTCTCAGACTGTCTGCTGACCACCAAATTGCTCCGATTGTCTCCTGAACGAAAATTCCATAAGTCATTAGCGGGAGCCCGCACCAACATCCATCACGATAGCGACGGGGCTGCAGTCATTCCTTGACACTAATTACCTTTTCTGACTAATTTTAAATGCGAAAATTTGCTCATGGCTGAGACCCACAGTAAAAGGCCCCATTTCTCCCAAGTGTCCCATAATCGATGGCACCTTCATGCCCATGTCGCAGTTACAAATATTCGACCCTGCCTCCTCTCTGGGCGTTGCCAGCCTCAGCAGCCTTGGCAGCCTTTAAAGAGAGACTTTTCATTACAGGCTCCTTGACATAAACATAATTTTATCTAGAGAGTTCACGAAAAGTGAGTTTTCGAAGAAGCAGAGTTTACGTGGATAGATTTCTAACTTGCAAAGACGATTGTGAAAAATGCGTACTCGGTGGCGAGGGACAGAAAGAGATCGGGGCTGGCTGTGGGCTCGGCTGCTTCACACACGTCGTTCTACGTTATCCTCACAGTGACCCCCGAGACAGCTGCTCTAGGCCCCCTTTCCAGATGAAGGAACAGGGACCTGGGGACTTTAAGTGACCTGTCCAAGGTCACATCGCTTGTGAACGGTGACTACCAGAGGCTGGGACCGTGGAAGACAGCCCCTACGCTGGGCCTCGGTGTCTACCACCTCCTACTGTGGTCCCCTTGTCCAAAGTAGGGACCTTTGCCTTCCTGGGTCACAACTTCGAGAACGTTGGAGAACTGGCCATCCGTGGTTTCTAGTTGATTACTCTTTGGAAGTCAATGACAGGCCGTGGGCGTAATTTTTGGACTTGGCCTCTAGGAATTCTGGGACCTCAGACAAGGACTGGGAGCTGACCCAGACACAGAGTTGGCCTGTGGGGAGACCACCTGTCCTACTGTGGCTCTTGGGAGACTTGAAGGCACCCCTCGTCTCCCAGTGTGCCTCTGGACTCTGTCACTGGTTTCTGACCTCAGCCTCAGGACCTGGCCACCAAACATTGTCTTGGGGCAGTGAGAAAACAGCTCCAGAAGGTAGGCTGGCCAAGGCTTGGGCTGAAAGAAGGTGGGAGAACATTCTAGAAAGGAAGGAGTGGCTGGATGCTCCTGACTGTAGGCAAGTGCCTCGGGGGTGGGGTATGAAGCCACGTTCATGCTCCCACGTGGCCTACGAGAGAGAGAATGCTCCGTCACCCACAGTGAGACCTCATTGCCAGGAACCTGGTCCTGAAGGCACAGAACATCTGCCCTGGAAGAGTCCCCCAAAACCAGGGAGACCAGCTTGTGATGGTTGATTCCACGTGCCAACCGGGCTGTGTCACAGGGTACCCAGACATTTGCTCACACATCATGCTGGGCGCAACTGTGAGGGCGTTTCTGGATGAGATTTACTCTGAATCAGTAGACTAAGTGAGGCAGGTTGCCCTTCCCCATGTGGGTGGGCCTCGCTCCATCAGTTGAGGAACAGAATAAAAGGCAGAGTTAGGCGGAGCTCCTCCCACCTTATTGCCTTGGAGCTGGGATATTGATCTGTTCTTTCTCGCCTTTGGACCCCAATATAAACGCCAGCTCTTCATGGGTCTGGAGCCCACAAGCCTTCCAACTGGAACTCCACTCTCAGCTCTCCCGGGTGTCCACCCTGCTGACTGCAGGTCTTAGGACTTGTCATCCTTGTAACCACGTGAGCCAATTCCCTACAATAAATCATGTCATATGTATTATGCATAGAAACATGCGCACACACACATCTCATCGGTTCTGTGTCTCTGGAGAACCCCAACTAACCCAAGCCCTCATTCACAGGGATGCAGCCGCCATCTGGAGAGGGGAACACCAGCACCCGGCATCCTAACCCCCCAGCTGGCCTCGCCTGCCTGTCCATTTACTACAGCGTGAGCTCGGAAGGACAGCAGTCCGGGCATCTGCTCTAACTCGTACAAGGGAGCCCAAGGTGACTTAACTCCCTGGAGCCTGAATTTCCTCTTCAGGAAAAACATTATCCCTCCATCACAGAGTCACAGTGAGAATTAATGGACGAGGCTCGTGCATGGAAAGCCCTCAGCAGTGTCTGACACCTAGGCAGCGCTCGGATAAGTGTGAGGCACTATTCAAGGGTGGATGTAAAATGCCACAGAGAACTTCAAAAATAGTACCAGGAACCACGCTTTTAATTTATAAGGCTTTCCAACCCACAAATATAGCTCATCTCCTCCCCCACAAAATCCTTACAAGTTTTTAAATATCTCAAGGTGGATGATGCCCCTGGTCATGAAGCATCAACCAAGTCAGCCATCAAAACCCCGCCGGTCCTTCTCCATTGCTTGTGCCCGTGGCCAAGGGCCCATCGTAGACTTCTGGGCAAGGCACACGCAGCAATGGAGACTGACAGAAAGGTCTGTTTAATTCCCACTTTCTAAGGGCTGTTATTCAACTCAAACCTCTTCAGTCCAAGATGAAATCACAAGCTGCCGTCATTAGCTTCCGCACACGGGGGGCCCACGGGGCAGCAGCTGCCACCGCAGCCAGCCTCCGTGGGGCCTCACGCTCTTCTGCACCTGGGAACCAGTAGGCCAGTTTGCTTAGTCCTTGAGGTTGTTCTCAATGACAGCCCACCCCCACCCACCCACCCCAGCCCCAGCTCCCAAACATCTTGAGCTCTGCCTCCATTAAAGCCCAGGAGGAATGACCTCCAGTTTGAGGTTCATGGTCATTAGCTAGTGAGGCTGCCTAGAGATGAGCTGCTGGCTACGCGGTGAGGCCTGTGGTTGCTGAGAAATTAATGAATTTTCTCCCTTAACCTCCTGCGCCTGCATAATCTATCGTGGTCGGTGAACCAGCAGAGCCGGAGGAAGTGCCACTACGGTAAACAGCAGGATGTGAGCACGGATTCTGCGTTCTGTCTGGATGAACACATTTTTTAAAACATACTTGAAACCACGCACGACAGGGATGGATCTTTCTGGAGAAGTCAGGAGGCTGAGCTGAACCTCTGGGGGCCTCCGCAGTGAGGTCACCGATGGAACTGGGGCGGGGCTCAAAGGGCAGGTGAGCCCAGAGCTCTGACTCAGAGGATGGAGGGCCGCACAGCCTTACTCCGGCCAAACCGCCTGCCCGCTGCCTCGTTGCTGGTGGGCACAGCCACGCTCCTCCGGGCAGCACCAGCCCCCCAGTCTGACAGGAGCGTCCGCAAAGGGGTGGGGCTTCAGGGTGGCGCTCACACTGGCCACTTCGCTGGGAGTTTTGTCCAGGATGGAGGGCACAGGGCCACCCTGACCAGGCCATTGGGAGCCGAGAGAAGAACTACAGGAAACTTGTCGAGCGAGGCCCAGCTGGCACTGGAAATGTGAATCCTTCCTTGTTTTGCATTCATTCCTTCCTGCTTAGCTAGTAGGATAAAGCGTTCCCTGCAAAGCTTGGGTACTGAACCTGGGTCTAGCCTGGGGGCAGCAATTTACATACATCGTCCCCCGGGCCGCTCTCCAGACTCTGTGGATTTGCCACCTAAAAGGCATCGGCAACAGCCTGCCCCTCGCCCTTGTCTCCTGACAAGTCCAGGGAGGGAAAATGGTCCATTTCCCAGACCTCGGCGAAGTCAGGGGTGGCCATTCACCATGACTCTAGCAGCCAAGGCGTAGGCCAACGGCCACAGCACCGGTCCCCCTTCGGGACAGAGAGCCCCTTAATCTTTTCTGACCGGCACACAAACCAGAGGCTGGAGGCGGAGCCACCATGATGAAGCCACAAGACAGGCGAGCGTGAGGACGGAGCCGACGTGCTCAGAACGGGAAAGAAGAAACCGAAAGCGCCTGGGCCCTGCGGGGACCGCTGCCCGTCCAGACCGTCCGCTCTGGACTTCCGGGAGCTGAGTTTTTAAAAATGTCCCTCCGCACCTACGTCAGTGTTTGCTGAGTTTTCTCTTATCCTAGTGAAAAAAACATCCTTAACCAATAGATTCCCATTCTACAGAGAAGGAAACCGAGGCTCGGGGAGATGAAATGACCCACTGAAGTCCCGCTAAGGAAAGGTAGTAACGCTAGGACTTACCTCACTTGGTCTCCCCACCCCGGCGAGGGATTAAGTGCACAAACTCTGCAAGCGCGTCTGGCTGTCACATTTCTTGAATGCATCACCCCGGGAACAGGTTGCCAAGACGCCAAGTGTGTAACTAACAGTTATAAGGAAGGCAATGATAATATCAAGCCTGATAATAGCTAATATTTATAGATTGCCCACATACACATGGTACCTGCCTATCTCAGTGAGCCGGACAACCGCCTCCTGAGGGGGCTACCATTATAATCACTACTTTTCACATGGGGAAACTGAGGCACAACGGGCAAGTGACTTGCCCAAGATCTCACAGCCCCCGAATGGCTGAGCCCGGCTCCCGAGCCTCGCCCGAAGTACATGTGCCAATCCCTGCAGGTGTGGGTGGTTCCCCTCAGCGGTTCGGGGGTGCATGTCCCCAGGCCTCGGTCACAGGGCCCCTCTGACAGTCCCAGCCAACTACCTGCCCTGCAGCCCTACTGGAGAAGCAGGCACCACGCCCACCACCCCATCAGAGAGCAGGGAGCGGCAGGGGGGTGGGGGGGGGGCGGGGGCTGGATGAACTTCTGGCCCCGGGGTCAGTTCCCTTCCTGAGAAGCTGGGAGACCGACTTCTCCCCACTGTTGTCCTTATTTGGGCTTTGTCCTCAGAGGCAGCCTGCCCCCCTAGGCTTGCTTCCCGTTTCAGCTGGGAACCTCAGTCTGAAGCAGAAAAACAGAGCCCTTCTCTCGCCTGTCTCCTTCTCCCTACCCCCCACCCTTGCATTCTTAATAGCTATACCTTGGAAATTACTTTTGCAGGGCCATCCAGTCATGTGACTTCCAGCTGGAGAGCCCGCTGCCGCCATCCGGTTCAAGCTCCTCCTGGAGGTGGTGTGCACGTGACCTTGAACGAGTCACCACCTCTCTGCACCTCACTTCCCTCAACCAGAAGCTTCTCTCGTAGAACAAAAAATGAATAGATCGAAAGCCCAACGTGGAAGAGTACGCAGGGCAGGCAGAGACAGAAACCCTGCGGTTGGTTCTGCACCCACAGAGAGCTCCCGGGTTCCGGAAGCTCAGGGGAGGTCCCTTTCCCTCCTCAATCACCCCAGGCAGAGGTGGCCAGGGTCCCACGGGGTGTCGCCACCACTCGCCCACTGAGGGGAGGAGGACTCTTACTGGGGACAGGGTAGTGCGGCGCCGCCCAGCTCAGACTGGGGTGGGGGTGGGGGTTGAAGGCAGGGCGCTCACATTCAAATACGGGCACTTCCTGTTGGGGCCCTTGTGGTCCCATCCATCAGTATAAAAAGACAACAGCAGTGCCTGCGCCTCAGGTGGCCTTGGGGACACACCCAGCAAGTACATGTTGACGCAGCTGCATGATCCTGGAGCACGGACGCTCTCCAGAGGCGCTGGTTCCTGGTCGCGTTGGTTGTAGTTGGGATCTCTGCCTACAGACGCTGCCTACAAGCTCACAGGGGAGAGAAAGCAGGGGCCCTTGTGATGCCCAAGAGGAAGAAGGGAGATGTCGTTGCCGGGCTCCTAAAGATGGAAGCTGGCGTTGGCGTGCCCAGGGTCGCAGAGCTAGGAAATAATGCCGGTGCATCTCACACGGGTCGTCCGACCCGAGTCCCCTGTCCTTCATGGTCTCCGGGAACAGAGCAGAGGACCAGGGCACGGAGCTCCTGGCCTTCTGTGAGGGGGGCCCGAGGTCTCAAGGGCTCAGCCCCGGACTCCAGGAAGAAGGACCGACCTTCCCGGGACACCCACAGGGGACCTCTCCGCCTGTCACAGGTCCCCGCCCTGCTCCGCTGCAGACCTGCTAGCCTCCTCCCCTCCCCGGTGGCCTTAGGTGACCAGGGAAATGGATGTGGGCTACACAACATTTGCCTCCCCCACGGCCCATTCTCTGTAACATGATACATGTCCTGCATGACATGGAGGGACATTTCTGACGCAGGTTCCAACTCCACTGCCCGAGGATATGGGACAGGGGAGCTGATCCTTTGTCAGGTTGGGGCTGATCCAGGGGAGGCAGACCTGAATGACACGGAATGCCAGCCTTCCATGGTGGCACCACACTGCTCCAGATGTGTCTCTGCCGCCTTCCTTCACCTGCCAGGAAGCGCTACCATCCGTGTCTCTCTTCAGCCAGAGCAATTTTTCAAGCTTTATTTTTTGTTGTTTCATTAAAATAATAGGAGTTTCTTTTAAGTTTTCCAAATATAAAATAATGTTCAGGTATTGAATATGCTGGTCCAAAAAACACCTGTCGAAGCTTCTCCACCCCCAGATTCTGACACGCACGCAGAGGTTAACTGACTAACCGCCGCTGAGCAGGTGTCCCAGAATGGGGCACCTGCGGCACCCCGCAAGCCACAAGCTGCTGCCCGATGACCGTGCCAGGGGCGGGCTCAGAGCCAACACGAACCTTGCTGAGAGCCCACTCCGACTCCAAGCAGTGTCTTGGCCGGAGCCAGGCCCAGGAGGCCACGGAAGGCACCATCCTGGGCTCCGGCAAACAACGAAGAGGGACGTGTGGGAGGTGAGAGCCGCCAGAGGAAATGCAAGTATCTGCCCAGTTCTGAGGGTTCCTTCCACCGCGCACACGGCCGCACAGACAAAGCCTGTGGAATGGCATGCAAACCCCAGACCGGGTCTCCAGGCCACCGGGAGCACCCAGCCCGCAGGGGTCCCCGCCCCGGGCACGGGCTGCACGCTCAGCCTGTCCCTCTCGCCACTCTGGCCCCTTTGGCTTCTCCACCTCGAGGCTTCCCCTCACGGGGTTGGTCTCACGTCGCTACCTCCTTGCCCTCCCAGAGCAATGGGACCGTCAAAGCCATCCTGCGGCTCCTGCAAGGCCGGGGGCACCCTCTCCGTCCACACTCACGCACAGCAGGAAGCCGCAGCCAGAGCCTACTGTGATCTGGACGCTCTGTGTCTTCACAGAGCCACTGCAGGCACTGTGACCGTCCCGTTCCACAGGGAAGGGGACTGAGTGAGAAGTTTGCCCCGGATGCCACCAGCCTGTTCCGGGTTCCCAGTGCCATCCCCAACACGCTGGCACACTCCAGAGACGAGACAGCTGATGAAAGACCAACAGTAAGAGGACCCCTGGGATGTCCGCCCCTGGCACCGGTTCCAGCGAAACATTCAGGGACATCAAAACAGCCCGTGGGACAGGGCAGGCACGATGGCCTTGTGAGCACAGAGGGGAGGATATCTGGGAGAGGGGGTCTAATTGCAGCCACAGACACCCCCCCAATCAATTGCCTTAAGCCAAAAATGAAGGGGGCTGAAACAGCTTAGGTGAGGGGCAGCTCGGGGCACTGGCCTCAGGCACGGGAGGATCCAGGGTCAGAAGTGGCTGAAGATCCTGGTCCTCCTTTCTGCCTCTTGGTCCCTCGTCCTGTTCCGACCCTTGACCCTGCTCTGTTCATGCAGCTCTGTGGGTGCCAGCGGGACACTGCAGGAGAAGAGATGGGCCCAGAAGGGGGAGGACAGACTTTGGCCAGGGCTCCGCCCTGTGACCATCATGTGGACTAGTGGACACTCTGTCTCCCTCTCTGCCCTTCCCTCGCCCCTCCTCCGTCTCCCTGTCTCATCGAATCGCTCACTGCTCCCTCTTGGATTAACTCAGAAACAACACTAGCTGTAACACAACCCAGGAAAACCGCCCCGCACAGAAACCGCGGCCGCCTGCGAGAGCAGAAGCTGCAATTAGTAAAGTCTGAGATGGATAAAAACCTGATTTATGAAGCAAATCTCCACTGTGAAATTCTAAATGCGAAAGGATTGATCTCTATGAGAATAATCTCAGCGAAATGGAATCAGAAACAACGGAAATGGTTTTCCTGGGCCGGGTGGAAAATGGATGCAGGGATTGTGTGGGCTTAATGGAGTTCCCCGCGGAATTCTGGTACCTTCTAGATGAAAACGCATACTGCTGCAACTCGGACTCAAAAGCTTGCTTCAGAATGTCCTAGGGGTCAAAATACCCAGCCCCGGACCAAGGGGAGGGGCGGGGTTTCATCACCAGCTCCAACAGAGGCGTGGGGAAAAGCAGTGTCCTGGACAAAGCAGGGGGCTGGAAATAGTTCTAGGAAAACACAGTGGAGAGAGGCCCAGGGGGTCCGGAGGCAGAGCACTCTGCCCGGGTCTGCCCGGCACCCGCTGCAGCGGCACCATACGCTGGTGTCTGCAGCCCCAGCCCAGGGTGTGGGCCCAGGTCCCTGCGCTTGGCCCCGCTGCCCGGTGGCCCCCGCCTCCTGCACGGCGGCCCCCAGCCCCACAGAAGCCCCACTGGCCTCCGTCCAGGGCCTCTCTCTATGCATCCCAAACGAGACCAGAGAGCAAACGCGCTCAGCAAAACCTATTTTTTTTTCTAAGTGGCCTTTATTGATTTTGTCTTTCTGACTCCAAATACAGTGCGGCACGAGGCAGAACTTTCAGAAAACACAGAAAAGCAAGAGGGAAACGTCAGCTCCGACCCCATCACTAACGGACGACCGCTGCTGACGGAACCAGGGCCCCTGTGTGCCTGGAGGAGGGGCAGGCCCAGCCAGGGAGCCCCGCAGGCCACAGCAGGGCTGTGCGTGGCCCGAGGGCCAGGGCGGGCAGGGGCTTCGGGAGCGGATAGTCAATTCCTCTCCATCACCGCCCTCTGATTAATCCCGCAGGGAGCTGGGAGGGGAGACTGTGGTCTTTAGGCCTGTGCTTCCATCATCCCAGCGACCAGCCCGTCAGGTGAGGACTCAACATTGCCGTTTGACAGGTGAAGGAAAGGAGGCCAAGAGGGTAAGGTTCGGAATCAACATTGCCTAGCAAGGAACTGGTCGGACCGGGACTCACATCGCGGTCCCTGAGACTCTGGCGCGCTTGCTCTGTTTTTCCCCTCTGGAGCTCTCTTAACCATTTACACACACACCGAGGGAGGGGACAAGAGCGGGTGGGAGGGGGAGGGGAAGAGAAGGGAGGGGGAGGGGACAGGAGGGGTCAAAGTGATGGGAGGAAAGGTGTCACGTGTGACTGGCCAGTGCCCCCCTCCTCCAGCACTGTCCTTCAAAGCTGACACTTTGGCTCCCCCTTTAAATGCTAGTTAGGGAGAACACCCAGCGCCCGCATGGGGCCCCCTGGGACTCCAAGGGAGGTGCCACGCCCCCCACCTCATGTTCCCAGCGTGGCTCAGACACTTGTCTTCCTGAACCCGGAAGCCGACCTCCCCTGCCTATAATGTGGAAGGAAGCCACACGGTAGCTGCTATTTTAGAAAGGGTATTTTTATAGAACAATCTCAGCTTCCTTCAGGAATGTCAGCCCAGGAGGCCCCCGAGAGGTGTTCTCTGGAGGAGCTAATGTACACCCTATGGGCAGCCCGAGCTGCTCCCTCCCACCCATCTATCTTAAGGAGGCACGCCCCCCCCCCCATCCAGCAGCTTCTCAAATCCTAAAAGTATGGTTTTTGGGCTCAGTTTCACCACACACCCCAGCCTCTGCCTCCTGTCAGAAGATCTGGGGACTCGAACACGCAGAGCAGCACTGTGAGGTCCCAGGGCGCTGGCTCGTGTCCTGTCCTCCCATCCATCGGGGGGGCCACGCTGAGGTTGCAACAGGAGGCTGCCAGCAGCCCATGGGGAGCCCCAAGCACAGGGCCAGGGGCCCCAAGGAGAAGGGATTAACAGGTTCCTCCGATGCAGGCTGAGGAGGAAGCTTCCTGGGAATGAGGGCATTCCCACGGAGCTGGAAGGGACAAGGTCAGGTTCACCAGGTGCGAGCGGTCCATGCTGAGGGTGCAGGAGCTAGGACGGAAAACGTGAGGAGCTGGGGATGTGGGTAGTTTGGCTTGCCTGGAGGGCCGTGGGCTCGGGCTGTGTTTGCTGGAATTCTCGGTGACACCATGTGAACAGGTTCAGGGTCACCCTTCCTCCCAGCCCTGAACCCCACAGTCAGGGGCCTTGGGCTCGTCTTCTTAGCCAAGACCTGTCACACTGACGGTCCTCAGGGCCCCAGGCAGCCAGAACACTCACGTCCTCATAGCTTCGTAGAAGTACCAACTAAACATACGGAGTGGTTAATTTAGGCAAAGCACGGATTCGAAGCAACGAAGAGCAGACCCCCAATCCCAGCCCAGGATGTCCAACACCTGCGCCTGTGCTCACAGGCCAGCCCGGCCTCGTGTGGGAGCTCAGGCTGTACGCTGCACACGGTGCTTCTCCGGGGGGCCCCATTCACATCGCAGATGCCACACACAGAAGGCACAGGGGGCTCAGCAAACAGCCAGCCCCTCCAGGCTCGTCGGCAAAGGCAACGGTATTGACTGCCAACAGAGGAGCGGGGCTTGGAGTGCGTCCCAGGAAACAGTCCCAGCTCCGGCGCTTCCCACACAGCCGTGGGCACCTGCACTCCTCATGTCTGGGACATTGTCAGAGCAGCTTAACACTCCACATCTTGTGGTGGCGTGAAAATGGGTGGGGTGTGGGGCCACCCCTCCCGTTCACCCTCCCCACACTCTGGAGCTGTACCTGCTCCACAGAAGAGGGAAGGCGAGCACACACTGGGGACCAAAGGTGTCCCCGGCGTGATGCCCAGTGCTGGGAAAGGGCCACCGGGCATGTGCCACCCCCCTCCAAGGCTGTGCAGGCCGCGGGCGAGGCCCCCTAGATTCCAGCTCATGAACACACGTGTGTTTGGAAGAGCTGCAAGACTGAGTTTCTAGGTCAAGACACCTTCCCAAGGTCACTCTCCGAGGCAGATGCTGCTAGAAGCACAGGGTGTCCTAAAAGTTCACGGCTCCCCTATGTCCTTCCCTGGGGCGTTGGCTGGTCTCTGTGTGGGCTGAGGCTTGGCATTTGTGCTAAAGCACCGAACTGAGAGCATATTTAGAGAGAAATGTGCAAACACAAACCGCTCAGAAAATAGGTCAGGCCCCGACTCAGGCATCCACAACACCGCCTTTTCCAGCGTGTCCCTCCACAATCCAATTAGCAGTGTATGCAAACGAGTTGCAAGAATTCATTACCTTAATTTGTCTCATTTTGGAGGCAAACCTGAAGCAAACAGCGCCTCATTCCCCAACACTTAGGCCCTGGCTGAATATTAATTTTGAAGTTTTGTTAGCCTTGCACAAAGGCCCTTTTATAGCCCAAAGGCATGGCATTGTCAGTTTCCTTATGAATACAGATGTCCCTGCTCCGAGGCTTAGGTCTGCAAGGTCATTTCGACCGGTGACCTGCGTGGCAGAGCACCGAAAGCTTGGGAGTCTTGGGGGACGTGTGGGCCAGAGCAGCTCCATCCACCCTGGCGAGATTAAGGGCTGCGAGCAAAGGCATCCGCGGTAGCAGGCCGCGGAGATGAAGGGTCCGTCCTCCCTTCGAGCAGGGCTGTGAGCACAGCAGAGGAGAACCCTGAAAAGCAATGATGAAACCCTCTCGGGGGCCAGGCTGATGTCCTCAGCACGGCCCGTTTCCCCCCGAAGAAGCCCCGCTCACCCATGCTTCTCTGCAGCCAGCTGTTTTGCAGCCCCTGTGGAGGTGACCAGGGATGGGTTTCACCCAGCCTCGTGAAAGCGGGCCGACCCGGCGGCCAGCCTCTCAAAGCACCAGCTAGGCACGGAACTCCACTCTGTCTGTGGGACCACAAGCAGCCCTGTCGGCCCCCAGATGCCTCTTTGCAGCCTTGGAAGCTGGAATCTCCTACGTCCAAGGTCACGCACGGGCCTTCCTGGTCAGCACTGGGCAGAGCGCACAGACCTTGGGGCTCCCAGACGTGCCTTGGAACCCTGCCTGGCTCTGCGTCAGAATGCCTCTCGGACCAGGACAAGCCAGCCTTCGGTTTCCTCGGCTAGAAAACGGAGGGGGGACAGCACCTGGCAGGGCGGTGGAGGACTAGCTGTAATGGGCGTGGCCCACGGGAGGCCCACGGCGGGGAGAACTTGGGCGGCCTTGGCTCTCACCCCAGGATCTGCTGGCTCCGCCCCAGGCTTCACTGCGGTGCTATTGTGCCGAAATGGTGGATGTTCGGTGATCGCCCGCTCCCCTCCTCAGGCACGCCCTTCCCCGCCCCATTCATGTGAGGCTTGGCCATCTGCCTTGCTTTGGCCAATGGGCTTGGGTGGAAGGGACAGGGGCCCATTCCAGATCCCAGGCCTCAAAGGACGTGGCATGTCTTCACCTGCCCCTCGAGGAAGGCACTCCCCGGATGGCTGCTGTCTCTTCAGCCCGGACCCCAGAACCAACAACCCGCCGCCCACACAGCAGCCTGGCCTGGCTCACCAGGGGTCTCACAGCCCCTCGGTCTGGAGAGCAAAGACGTGCCGTGGCAGGCCACTGAACTGGGGGCGGGGGCTGGCTTTGCAGCATTTTGTGGTGAGAAGTGACTGAAATTGAGCGCCCTGGGCTGTGTCCTCAGCCCCATCTGCTGTCTACACTCTACCTCCAAGGCTGGTCTCCTCTCCAGCATCTCCCCCACCTTGTGGCTCTCCCTGCTGTCTCAGGCTCTCCCTATGCCCACTCTGCCCCTGCACCCAGACCCACTGCTCTCCAGCTTGGACCTGACTCTTCCTGGCCTCCCCTCTGCTCAGCCCCTCACCCTGAGTACAGCAGAGAAAGGCTACAGGGCAGAGATGGGGGCAGGAAGCCTGACGCAGGCAGGCCCCATGCCTGGCACACCCCCAGCGCCTCTTCGTGAATCCTGGGAGCGCTAGGGCTAGGATTTGAACCCAGGGCCCTCTGGCCCCAGATCAGAGATTTTTTTCAGTCTACTGTTCAGAACCAGAAGCTCAGATTCCTCTGGACAAGCAGATTCTCACAGCAGTAATGAGCCCGTGTATTGGAAGGGAATTAGGCAGTTCCCCAGTCCGATAAACAGTAAGTGAACTGCACGAAAAACCCATTCGCGTGGGTTGAACAGTCAAATACTGGCAATTTCACAGGTTCGTGAGATTCACGGCTGGTCGAACAGCCAAACTCAATCCCACCTTAACTGGCCGACATTCAGCTCCTACTTCCCTCTGCGGTTCAACAGAGGTTTCAGGAGGGGCTCTTAAATATCCTCCGAACTCTAACCCGGCCCACGTGCAGGGCAGCGCCCCAGGACACCCAGAGAACCCACACGCTCACCCCGCTCCGGGCTGCTGCCAGTTCACTGTGCACGAACAGCAAGTCACTAAACAAAGCGACAACCAGCAAGCCAGGCATCTTCGCCATCCCCGCTTCCCCTCTGTTTTGTAATGTGTCCCAGAGTTCATGCCGAGGGCGAACTCCGGCAAAGATGCGACCCACCCGACTTAGAGTGTGAGACCTAGCCTTTCCCTTCCTTAAGTATCGGGAGATGCATCCATCACCATCCTGTTCTGACTGGTTTTTAAAGGCCACCCCCACCCAAATTCTTCCCTACTGGCCACCACCCTCCGGCCTGTGGATTCCCACACTGGCCGGAGTCCCCAAGACGAACTCGCCAGTCCCACGCCAGCCTCACGCCAGCCTCACACCAGCCTTTCCCCGCTGAGAAGGCCTCAGTACAGAAGGAAGAAACGGAGGCTGTAGGCGATTGCTAACTGATCACCACCTCCTGCCAGACACTGAGCTGACCCTGAACGTGCTGTACGCCCGCAAATCCTCACGGGACCCTGGAAAGGCCGGAGGCACAGTCGCCCTGGGCCCGTAGGACTCCAGGCCCATCTCCATCCTTCCAAGGAGGCCCAAGATGGTGGTGCTGCAAATTCACTCTGGCTCCTTCCACATGAGAGCTCTGGCTGGTGCCTCCGGGCCAGCACCCCACCCCACTCCTGGCCAGCCCACCTGGAAGCATGGCTGGGCTGCCAGGGGCAGCCAGTTCCTAACGAGGCCTGATTTGAAAGTCAGACGGTCACGGTTTCCCCTCTGGTCCTGCCCCCTAAGCGTCCTTCCTGCCTTCTTTCCCACGCTGGGAGCAGAGCATCCAAAATTAGACTGTCAGAAATAGATCCGCTTGGACCAGAAGTGGCAAGAAAGGCTCCAGGCCTTCTAGAACTTCAGCGCAGCCCGCTTGCCCATGGGGAGCTGAAGACAGCTAATTACGGGCAGCTCAGACGAAGGGCAGAGGATGAGACGAGAGAGGCGGCTAGCCAGGGGGTGTTCCTGTCCTCCACTCCCTCCCCCAGCCCGTCTGCCCTCCAGACTTCCTGTTGCTCCGAATCTCCTCGAGCCTTGCCAGCTGCCAGCCAATTTAGCAGGACTGGGAGTCAGGGCCCAGCAGCCGCGTACCTGAGCAATTGTGTTCCTCCCCCCAGCCAGCTCCCACCTCCTCACCCTGGGGGCCTGCCCACCCTGGGCAGCCCTCCTCATGATGCTTCCTGCCGTACAGTCGGAGAGAGACTGGGCCAGGCAGAGAAATAGGTGCAGAAACGACCATGGGGACCACGGATGACAAGCCAATTGGCAGGTCGAGGCTGGGGCACGTGCAGATGTGTGCTTTCGGAAGGCTGTGCTGGTTATGGCGGAGGGGCGGCGTGGAGAAGTGGAGGCCAAGTGTGGCCATGGCGGGGCCATGCTGGGTCCCCAACCCCAGGCAGCATTGGGGTCAGTCACAGGAAGAGACCCTCCCATTCCAAATAGGCCCCTTCTCCAGGAGCCCGCTGCCTGCCCAGCCTTCCTGAGTCCCCCGGCCGGCCTGCCAGGGAGCTCTCAGGGCTGGCCAGTGGGCTCTCAGGCCTGTTGACATGGCATCGGGCACACCCAGGACCAAGCAGTTAGCTTGGGGGGGGGGGTCCCCAGAGACATGGGACAGTGACGACAATGACGGAGCGTGGGTGGACAGGAGTGGGAGTAGAGGGGCCTCACACCCTATGAATCACCGAAGGGCGGCACAGAGCCTGGGCAGGTGCCGGGGCTTCCACGGAGCCTCTTCCCTGCACGAAAAAGAAGGTGATCTGGCCTGGTGACTTGGTCCCTGACAAGGCCATTCCAAAGCCAGCTGCAGGTCACCCGACTCTTCAGAATGCGCAAACAGGAAGGACGGAGGGACAGGAAGGGAGGGAGGGAGGGAGGAAGAGAGGGAAGGTGGAAGGAAGGGTCCCAAAAAACACTTTTGGGAAATGCATCATTTTTCACAGGATGAAAAACTAGGAAAGCAGGGATTAGGCATTTGGCAGACTTACCCTGGGTGCCGCTGACAGACGGCCGATCTTTGGACACAGCTCAGCCGCAGCACGTTAGCGCGGGCTGGCTTCCCAGGTCAGAGCGCCCCTGCCTAGCTGGGTCTCTGGCAAACTGTGGTGCTAACACACTCATCTTTGGGATGTTCCCCCTTTGGTGAATGTCAGATAGAGACTGGCTGGTTGCTCAAATCCCATTTCTTCTTCCTGTGCACATAGAAAGACTACATTTCCCAGTGTCCCTTGCAGCTAAGTTGAGGTCCGAGGACAGAGTCCTGGCCAAGGAGACGTTGGCGGAAACTTGTGTCTGTGGTTGTCCATGCTCCCCTCCCCTTCCATGGCAACTCCAGAGACCATGTGTTGACAAAGTGACGTCACGAGATGGAGGAGCCTGGATCCCTGTGTCACCGCTTGGAGGAGTACTGTCCACCCTGCATTATGCTGTGATGAGCGTGAGAAACAAAACTGGGTTTAGCCACTGAGATTCGGGGTATGTTTGTCGCAGCAGCTACCACTGTTTATCCTGGGGCATACAGAATGCTAGCATATCTCTCCATGGAAAAGCATTCGAATGCAAGTAACTGGAAAGCCAACCAAAGTGGCATAAACATATATAAGGTTGTCTTCCTCAACACAGGAAGTCTTGGAACAGGCAGCCCAAGTGGATCATCTGCTCATGGCCCAGGCTCTGTCTGTCTTCCTGCTCAGCCATCCATCCTTGGTGTGCTGACTCCTTGCTGTCTACTCATAGTCACAAGAGGGCTGCTGCGCCCCTGACATCCCATTTCCATCCCAGGCAGGAAAAGGAGAATAAGGCAAAGGGCTAAAGGGCCACGCCAGTCAAATCTGCCCTACCTAGCTGACTTTCACTTACATTTTCCTGAGCAAAACTGCATCACATCACCACCCAGGACCAAGGACTGCAGCCGGAATGATACCATTCTGCCTGCTCTAGTCCAGTCGAGATTCATCTCCCGGGGCCAGATTCACTGATATCAGTTCCTCCACACGACTGCCTGAACACGCTGTAGCTCTGTTGCTGGGAGGGAGGCAGGAGTGAAGCGGATGAGGGTTGCTCAGCGGTGGCCCTCTCCAGCAACTGCCCCACATAACCCTCCTTCGATCACCTCCCCTCCTCCGGGTAGGGCTGCAGTGATGAGGGACCCTTGGGCCTTTAAATCCCTGGGCCTCTGCCGCAGCTCAGCTGACCCCAGAACTCCATTTTACAATCTCGCCCAGGGGACCGGCTCCCACGGGGAAAGTGATAACGAGCTAATAGTCAACGGATAGCAACATAATAATTCACATGGAGGGACGGAGCTTTCCCAGGACGCGGTGGCGCAGAGCAGCTCCTTTCTCTCCTATGACACCACTGGTCACCAGAAACCGGTCACCAGGAACCGGTCTCCAGAAACTGGTCACCAGAAACCGGTCTCCAGGAACGGCCAGAACCGCCCAGACTGAGCCGCTCGGTGCCGTGAAGGAGCAGGGAGGTGGGCATGACCGCAGGCTGCCTGCCGGAGTGGGGCTGAGGTTGTGCATTTGGGAAATGGTCTGGCAGTGAAGTATCACGGGCCTTAAATATATTTAAACCCTTTGATCTCAGAATTCCACTTCCGGGAATCTCTGCTAAGGAAACAATTTGAATACTGAGAAAGCTTTTTGCACCAACATACTCCTGGCATGAGTACTTATAACAGTGAAAACTTAGAAATAGCCAGAATAGCTAGCCATCGGAGAACAGCCATGGGAATACACAGGGTCCGGTACAAATAACACCCACTCTTATCACAGAATCTTTTATCACAAAATCCTAAGCATGTAATTCTGTAACATAATATCACACTCAAGCACGCCATAGGACATTTTAGGGGAAATGTTCAGATTAAAACTATAAATGATTGCACCCATATTATTACCCTACCAACCACACTCAAGCAGGTGTTACTTCTGCCGGACCCTGTACATATAGATATAATATGCGAAATGTATAGCTAACATATATTCCACTAAGTGAAGATGCAGTAGATGATGGATGGATGGACGGACGGACAGGATAGATGGATGATACATGGATAGGCATTAGGTAGATAGGTAAGTGGGTAGATAGAACTCAAACACATTCATTAAAGATGATGGCTGCAGAGGGTTTATAATGGGACGGTGCATGCGGATAAAGGACATGGGCTGAAGCGATGGGTACAGTGTGAAAAAGGCCGAAAAGAAATTCTCCCAAATGTGACCATGCGTGCTGAAGCTGCGGATGCGTTTCGACCCTTCTTTCTACATTACGTATTTCTCAATTTTTTCTTTTATAAGCATGCACCGTTCTATTATAAAATTTTCAGAAAACTATGAGGGTTGCTAGGTGAGCACGGAAATTGGATGGGGCTTCGGGGCAGTTTGTTCCGCTGGGGCAGCATCTGGGAAGCTGCCCTGCCCTCTCCAGCCTCCTCTCTGGTGACCTCAATACTTGTGCGGCCAAGTTAGGGCCTTTCTCTCCCTGGCCTTTCCCTAGGGAGTTGGCGTCTCTGTCGCCAGCGCTGGACAGGCCCCACCTACCCACTGGCTTCTCCGGGCTTCAACCAGGAGCCAAGGTGACGACTCTCTGTGGGGAACTTCAGTGTGGGTCACCTGGACTCACCAGGCCATGCCCCAGCTCCACGCCTCCCCGCCAGTGGCCTCTGGCACGCACAGACTCACCCTCACTCTTGACTTCTGCTCGCTCCGTCCTCAAAGGTGGTGGCCTTTGGCCAAGCTGGCTCCTAAACGTTGTGACAATTTTTCAAAGTCACCTATATACCGAGCAAGGGAAAGAAAACCTCGGACTTCTTCCATTTTCCTTCGTACTGGGTAGCTGAGATGCATCCCTGCCTTGGCTGCCTGCTGCTGTGCCGTGTTTCTGCTCTGTGGCATCCCCGTGTGTGAATGCACCACAATTCACACATCCGTTTCTGTCGCCAGGGTTTGGACCGGTACAGCGCCGCGACGTTAGGAACGGGCTGCTAGGAATTGCCTCGTACGTACCTCGGAGAGAGCAGCTGGTCCGCCTGGTCTACGAACACACAACTTTATGAGACAATATCAAACTATTTTCCAAAACAACGATATAGCTTTGAGAAAGAGGAAAAAGAGAGTCCAAAAAGATTACACGAACTCCCTGTATCATCCTCTTGATGTGTCTGTAAATCTAAAACTGCTCTAAAACTTAAAGTGTTTTTTGAAATGAGCATAACACCCTTTTAAAAATAGCTTTGAGGCTGCATTTAGATGTGATGAAAGGAAAGGCAGGGGAGAGATGAGCAAAGATGGACCAACGTCCGCTCCCCGGGGCTGGGGCGGCGGTCGCGGTCCTGGTCCCGGACAGAGAGCAGCGTGGTGTGTGGTGCCCTTGCCGGGGCTCCAGCTCTCTCCTTGGGTGACAGCAAGCTGGTGTCTGCCAAATTGAAATAAAAGGAGGGTGGGAAGAGGGGGTGAGTCCTGTGTGCCCAGCGCTAAGTGTCGGCAGCAGTGGGACTCTGAGCAGCCGGACTCTGCACCCTTTCAACAGCAGGAGAGCAGAGGCGCCTGAGGGGCACCCCCACTGGCCTGAGAGAAACAGGAAGAGCTTTGTCACCTGGGCAGCTGGGAGTGGGTAGGAAGCCAGGGACCCAAATGCCAGCCCCCCAGCACAGGCGCGCAGCATCATCTAAGGCAAGGATGTGCCCTCTGAGCCTCAGGCAAGACCCGGTTCCACACTCGGACCACCTGGGTTAGGGGCCAGCTCTGCTGCCACCAGCCGTGGCATGACCTGTACGTTCCCTCCGTGTTCCCAGCTGTGCTACAGGGAGACGTAGAGAAGCCAGGGCCTGGAAACACTCACAGGGGACGCTCACACAGAGGGAGCACTCAGCGCACGTCTGCTCTTACCGCCCCAGCCCTGCCATGTGTGTGCGTGTGCGTTTGTGCGTGTGTGTGCTCTACCTGCCCAGCACCCCCTTCTCCAGGCCAGGACACAGCCTGCCTGGCCAGCTGACTTGAGCCTGGAGGCCTGGCCAGGGGGGTCTGAGGCCCCAGTGCTGTCCCCCTCCGCACCAGGACACACTCAGCCCCTCCCTCGTTCTCCTCAACTCCAAGGCTCCTCAGGGTGACCGGCTCTCATCTCATCGGCGTTTCTCCAGCGCTGTCCCCTCCCTGAATGTGACTTCCATCTGGACCGTCACATGCACCTGCCACCCCTGCTTCCAGCCCCCTCCCTCCAGCCCCCTCCCAGCTCCCTGCCTCCAGCCCCCTCCCAGCTCCCTGCCTCCAGCCCACCCTCCTTCTAAGTCATGAGTCCAACCACATCAGGCTCTGCTCCGATCTTTCAGGCCCTCATGGTCCCCTGCCTGCCCGCCCAGTGCCTCAGTTGGCACTCAGGGCCTTCAGTGGCCCAGCCTGCCACATGTACCAGAAGTTCCGTCCTGCCCTTACCCCAGCATGCCCCACTTCCTTACTCCACTGCACCTTGGCCAATCCTGGAGGACTCAGTTTCCCTCCAAGACTGCCCTCCCCAGGAGGCTTCCACCTTCGTCCCAGCTCCTTATTTTGGTGTCCCCCCCCCATGCTCTATGCCCTTTGTCCCTTTCCACCAGGCTGTGATCGCCCCAAGGGCAGGGCCCGACCACACTCAGAGAGCATCCTGGAATAAACGTACGACTCACCCCCTTTGCAGGACAAATAAGTTTGCCTGCCCACCGCAATTACATGTCCCCTTTCCTGATTCCAAGCCTGGCCGGGCCTGGCTGGAGGGAGGACAGTGGAAAACATGTGTCTGGTGAGCTGACAGGGGTGGGACAGAGGACAGAAAGAAATCTGGTGTCTCCTGTTTACCATGGACACAGAGCTTGGAAGGAGAAAGTGCAGCCACGGCAGGACAGATGGACGGGTGGAACTGGATGCCCGGCTGGGGCCATCCTAGGGCTGGCCCTGCAGACAGAGCCCCGAGGTGGGGCAATGGGGCCGGGGGTCTGCAGGCCCCTGACCTCCTCTGGCCACAATGGGGCAATGCTGATCCCGGCCGGCTATTCACCAGACACTCTTTCTGTAAAGGATGCTTATTATTTTTCCATCCTTGCAAGAGGGGACGGGGATGGAGACAGACTCTCCATGAGGCCTGACTGCCTCCCTCAGGGAGGGAAGCCGAGGCAACGCTCTGGTTGGCCGACAAACGTTCACTCAAGAGAATGACAGAAAGTTCACCGGAGGATGGTGCCTGTCCCGCAGTCACCTTACAGAGAGAAAGCCTGAGGGGGCTGAGCCTGAATCCGAGGAGCCGGCTGCACCGGGGCACCTCGTGCCTGGGGTCAGGCCAGCATGCATTGAATGCCCAGAGGTTGGGGCTGGGGCTCCCGGGGCAGCTGTGGGGCACCCCCAGGGGTTCTGACAAGAACTCCCAGCCTGCCTGAGCCCCGCACGCCAGCCAGCGTGTCCGCCCAGGACCGACATGCCCAGTGCCCTCCAGCAGCCCCCCATCCTCTCTCTCCATTTCATGCCATGCCTCTGGGGCTCCATGGCAGGCCCCCCGGCCCCCCTGCTCCACAGGGAGCCGCGCTGAAGCACCTGCCGGCCAATGCTGCCATTTCACACGTGGGCAAACAGGGGAAGACAGAACTTGTCCAAGGCCACACAGCAAGTCGGTGCCACACTGAGACCCAGGGCCCAGGCCCGTGCCCACTGCAGGCCAGCAGTGGCCTCGCGGTGCCCGTGGCTGGCAAGCCCCAGTGTCTCCTCTAATCTACTATTTCCACCTGCAACACACGCAGGAACTCACTCGGCGCAGCTAGGGGAGATACAGACATCCTGAGAAGCTTCCCTCCCAATCCACAGGCACAGCGGACACCATGGCCTCTTGTCCAGCTTTGACTGGCTGTCTCCTCCGGCTGCACCACGGAGGGCTCAGGGAAGCCTGTCTGCCCGGCCCCACCAGCACCAGCTCGACTGCCCCCCGGCACAGCAGGGACTATCTGCTGATGAGCCAAAGAGAGGGCTGCCCTCTCGTTTGGGGGCTACATGGAAAGACAAGGGGATAGGCAAACGACAGTCTCTGGGAGAGAAGGTGTCGCCCTGAGGCACTGGGGGTTCTCGGGAGACCCGAATCCAGATCCGAGGAGGGAGGGACGGTGGCTGGCACAAGACAGACAAAATGTGTTTTGATGACAGAAATGCCAGACAGGGGAACAGAAAGGCACTCTCAGTTTCCACGCGAGCTGGGTGCCAGGAATTCCAAAGGAGTGACTTTAAGTGCAGCCAACACCTAAGATGAATTTTAAGTTAATTCCTAAAATAGGACGCGTGCACCCAGAGAACAAGGAGTTCTTGGTAAACTCAGAGACTACCCAGCCTTGGAGAGACCCGAACGGTCATCTGTCCTCAACCCCAGTACTGGAACTGTCCCCGCCCTCCACGCGGTGCCACCAGCAGAACAGAGCTCACGCTACCACTGGCGATGCCCACGGCCCTCAGAATAAGCAGGCGTTCCCTGCACGCAGGCCCCGCCTTTGTGAGCGTGACTGCTGACTCGAGCCATGTTCTCAGGGAAACCTTACCTGGCTCTCCTGACAAAGTCAGGCCCCCCTCTTTGGTGCTCTCATGGTGCTGTTCTCATTTGCTTGTTTCCTGGCTGTCACTCCCACTGCGTGGTGGGCTCCCTCGGGGTCGGGGGGTGGGGGGGTGGGTTCTGGCAGCATCAGCCCTGCATCTGAGGGCTGTGCCCTAGGATTGTCCTGCCTACATGGATTTCAGCATTTCCAGACGTCTCACAGGGAGGTACCCACAATCCTATAGGCTCTCTCCTCCGAGGTTCTAAACATCCTATTTCTGTTAATCCGGCCTGAGCTCAAATAGAGGCAACTCCGCACTGTTGCCTCAGTCCTGTGTCCCAGAGCCCAGCGTCCACACTTGGAGCTACTGAGTCTGTCGCAGAATAGCTAAGCAGAGTCAGCGTGACACCTGCTGAAAGACAGGAGGGACAAAGGACTCCAAGAGCCAGGTCAGGGCAAGGCGCAAAGGCACAAGTTTTGCAGCTGGGTTCACATCCACTTGGAGGGTCAAGAGGCAGATTCATCTGTTTCCCTTCTGGAAATAAGGGCAAACGCGGCTTGCCTCGCAGAGCTGCTGAGAGGAGAAATGCATGTAAAGATGCCAGCCCAGGTTCGGGAGCTTGGTTGGTGCACCCTGTGGTTGGTGGTGATTCTCAGCTCCTGGTATCCACAGTCTGTGCGGTCCTTCCACTTCCCCTCTACCCCGACCCCCCTCAACAGAGACATTGCAGAAATGTAACCGATGGGATATTGCAGAAAGGACTGGTGTGGCTTCCAAGGCCAGGTCATACAAGATGCACGGACCTTCTGACTTCTGCCTGTCTCGGATCTCTCATTCTGGGGAGGCCAGCCGCCGTGTGGTGAGGACACTCAACAGCCCTGTGGAGAGTCCACAGGGAGGGAACAGAGACCTCCTGCCAGCAGCCAGCGCTAACCTCCAGCCACGGGTGAACCACCGTGGAAGTAAGTCTATTTGCAAATCTTCAAATGCCCACAGCCTCCGTTGACATCTGACTGCACCCTGGTGAGAGACTCCAAGCCAGAAGCACTCCGCTAAGCCACCCAAACTCTGAACCCACAAAAACTGAGTTAGGATATGTGCATTACTGCTTTAAACTACTAAATTTTGGAATAATTTGTTTCGCAGTAATAGATAAGCAACACAGCTCTTCATAGTAACTACCATTTGAGACCCCCTCTTTTTTTTTAGAAGCATTTCAGAGCTTCTGATCTCTCCGTGGCCAATACAGGTGGGTCCAAAGCTCCCTGACGGGAATGTGGAAGGCTGGCTAAGCAAGAGCACGGGGAACGGGGGCGGGGGGAACAGCTGGGATGCGGCTACATAAATGCTCCCGCACCGGAAGGGAAGCAAAGGCAGTGAGCAAACTAAGATTGTCCCCGAAGATAAGCAGGAAAATACTTCAGGCACACAGCATTCATCACAACCTACTGAGAGCAGGTGCAGAGAGTGGGGTGATATTTAAAAAATAATAATTTCCCAGCATTATCTCTGTGTTCACAAAACCCAGCCAGGTGTCTGGAGCACAGTTCCATCGGAGGAAGGAAGCATCCTGCAGGATGTTATCATTTTACCCCCAAAACAAACCACTCGGGAAAGAAGGAGCCGGGACATGGGCTCTGGGCCAGGCTGGGACAGGACTCCTGGGCCCTGCAATGACAGCATGGCCTTGGGGGCAGGACGCATGGCCTTGGGAGCAGGAGGCCCCAGCGCTGATGAGGACTGTGCGTCTCTAAGCCTTGGCTTCTTTGCCCACAAGAAGGGAGTGTCGGTGCCATCTAAACATCACTGGACCGTGAAGATTAAATTGGCTGGGCCTATGAAAGCGTGCTTTGCAAACTGCCAAGTACCTACACATACATCAAGGCCACTTTTTTTTTCCAGGACAAATATATCTCCACCACTCTTCAGGCCCGAAATGTCTCAGAGACAAAAAAGAAGCCTGAAACGAAATGCAATACAATGAAAACGGGGCAAGAAGAGAGATTCATGCCCTTCCCAGAATCCAAGGACTCAGATTCCCTTCCCAGCCTCAGAGTGTGCCCGCGATGGGGCCCTGGGCGAGTCCTTTTCCTCACTGCAGAGCCAGGAAGTGGAACTGGGAACCTCCACGGTCCCTTCGAAGCCAGAAACGTTCTGAGCCTGTATTCCGTGTTTCCCAGATAAGCTTCCGGGGCAAAGGCACCGGTGTGGTGTTTCTCACGAAATCGCCATGCACTGGCGGAAACTGCCCCACCATTGTGCTCGGCACTTTCTCTGTGCGCCTTCTCCGCCATCTTCACTGTGGGGGTGCCTACCGCAGACCCAGGGGACCAAGACAATAAAACTACTGAAGTTAGATTAACAAAGAGATGCTGGATTTTGTGGCCCACACGCAGAGAACATGCCATTTTCCATAGGTTAACGATGGAGAACGAGCAACAACTTATTCCATACTGACTTTGTCCAAAACAGATAACTTCTCTAAATGATGAAGAGCAGAAATTATACAAGCCCTTCTCCAAGCCACAAAATCTAAGAGAGGTGGGCTAGAATGTCGAAAGTCTGGAAACCAAAATTAGATGGATAGCCCATTCGAAAACTAAAATAGTCTTCCTATTAAGTTCTGAAAACAAATACAACAGAAAATTAGAATACAACTTGTAAAACGTACCCAATCAAAGTTATATTTGGAATTAATTTATCATGTAAAGACACCTTTACTATTGAAACAGTGCAGTTTCCCTTCCTGGGCTGGCAGCTCCAGCCAACCCATAGGCCACTCCCCAGTGGCACGAGCAAAGCTGGTAGAAGCTCTTCAGACCAACCAACCCACCGTTTAAGATCTCTGAGCACTGTCCTTAGAGCGTACAACAAATAAAGAAACATTTGTCTGAGAAAATCTACTAAAACTCACTAAGGAAAACAAGAGTCTATCATTTCAGCCACCACCTGCTCTCTCCCCCACCCTGGCTCAGCATGACGGAGGCTTTGCCCAGGGTGGTGTGACCCAGAAGTTCAGCTCCCTGTCCCCTCCTCTCCCAGTCAGGGCTTACCATATCTCACCGGGAAGGACAGGCCACCAGCATCCTCGTCCCCTCCAACTCCAGGTTGGAAAGGCTAAACTCCTGGTCCATGTGGCCGACCCGCCAGGGCCACTGCCTGTGGGATGGGGCTCTGCCCCAGGCAGGGCAGGCTGAGCAGACTGAGGCCCCCAACCACCCCCACCCTAGGTGGCTCACAGGGCATAGGTCCCATGGGAGACGCAAGCAGAGAAGATCAGAGGCACCCAGGGTGATAGTTCAGGGACGGGGGGGGCGGGGGACGGGGGGAAGGCCGTCGTGAGAACTAACTCTGTTTAAAACAGAACATGGGGAAGTTCAAGCCTAAGTTGACCCTCGAAAACAATTGCTTCTCCTCAGAGCAGCCAGCTAAACGCAAAGTGAGCTACTCACCAGAGAACCAGGGAGCAAGACGCCAAGAAGAGCCCTCTGGAGTCAGAACACACATCGGAGGCTGGCCTCCCTCTCTCCCTGCTTAAATTTAACTGGATCAGACGGAGGAGTAATTCGTGCCCCAGGGCCTTCTTTAAACAACAGAGCAGTCAGCAGGTGATGCGTAGGGTGCAATGGGCGGGTGTACCACCAAGTGAAGCAGACAGCACTCAGAGATCAGCAAAAACCGTGTTTGGAGAGCCCTGCTAAGCAAGACCACTGCCATCCCTCCGAGGATAATGGATAATGAATGTTCTAGAATCGGTTGTGGCGGTAGATGCACAACTCAGCGAGTTCACTCAAAACCATGGAGCCACACACTTTTTATATGATGCGTGAATTGCATCTCAACAAAATTGCTCATTAAAAAATATGGAAAATAAATAACCTACATATTCTTGTCAGTATTATTTCAAGGAATCCGGTCTTAAGAAAGAAAATAATGACAATCAAAATCCAACTGAGTGACCTGGATAATAGAAAAGACAATGGAATTTATTAATAAATCCGTTTTTGGACATGTTGTTCCTTCTGTTTCCTTTAGAATAGCTCAAATTTCTGCAAAATGCTTCAAAGTGCATCCTGCAAAACCCTCATTTCCAAAGACCTGTTATTTGAGAGAGAGGAAGCTCAAAGTCCCTGCTCCCCAGTGTACCTTCTACCCCGAGGGCTTCCCTGTCAACCGCCCCAGGGCGGGCCACTCCCCTGGGCTTTGCCATGAGTGTGGCCCACATCCAGAAGGGTTACAGGTGCAGCTCCCCAGACGGCCAGGCAGGAGGCGGCGCCCAGCTCAAGGCCTTCTCCACGGGTCCCCAGCCCTGGGGCAGAACCTCATCTTCCACAGGCGATTTCACTGAGCTACCACCCACCACTGTGTGATCAGAGGGACACAGAGGTGACCTGCCTGAAGAGGAAACCCTCTCACTGAGGAACCTGGGGCCTGCCTGACTCTGCCACTTACCAGCCAGGTGACTGAGGCAGGTCGCTCGGTCTCATTAGGCCTCAGTCTCCTCATCTGTGCAGTGGGCACACCGTTGTCAGGATTAAGTGAAACCCTGCCTGGCTCCTTTCTTCCTCAGCTGTCCTGGGCCAGGGGCTCACACGGACCTCCTGTCCTTTCTGTCAGCCACCGTTTCTCCAAACCAACTCCCTGCCACATGCAGAAGCAGCCTGGGCTCAGAAGAACCCCAGGGTCTCCAGCCACAGACTTCTTTGTCTGACTTAAAAGAAACTTAAATGGAACCAAAGGTAAGTGACCCAAAGTACCACCACCTCCAGTGCGCTGGGCAGAGACCATCGGGACCCGGCGTCTTCGGTCTCTCAGGGTAACAGAGCACAGCACCGTAGCCACCACTGGGCAAGGGAGAGGGGATGGTGCAGGCACAGGACCGGCCTCGACAAAACCTGACGCCCACTGGTGTTTATGCAGCCAGCATCTGGAATCTTCTCTGAAAGCCAAAGCTCCTGGCCAGTTTTCTCCCCCAGCATTAATTCCAGCTGCAAAATATTTGGAAATAAGATCGTTACAGGGTTGGGGGCACTAATCCACTGTCCAACCTCAGACACAGCAACGGCCCCTCATCACTGCCCAGGGGATGGTGCTCCATTCACAGGGCAGCAGCACGGGGGAGGGTCGAGCTGCCACCAGCCAGTTCTGTCTAGACTGAGCAGCAGAGAGCACAGGCCCACGAGGAGCCCACCCAGGCAGCCCCCAGTGCCTGGGGAGAACATGGGGATGGACAGGGGAGGACTGGGAGTTGAGGTTGAAGTCAGATGGCAGGTGTGCACTGTGGCCCCCAACCCCAGGGAGGTCCGGTTGCCACGGGAGATGTGTGAGTCTCGCAGTCAGTGCGATTTCCTCTCCTCACAGGGGTAAAAAGTCAGGTTTTTAGGCCCACGCAAGGCCTGGCACCTCCGCAGCCAGGGTCAGAGAAGCGGCCCTCGGTGCCGAGCGATGCTGGGGAAGGGTCTCAGCCCGACACCAGCCCTTTGGTCTTCAGATGCTTCTGTGCTCTGCTCTGGGGCCTGGTCACTGGGGCTCCTGTGTCCCCTGACCCTGTCATGGGTCACATCGTGTCCTCCAAAAAGATATGTTGAAGTTCCAATCTTTGGTGCCTGGGAACATGACCCTATTTGGAAATGGGGTCATGGCGGATGTAGCCCGAGAGGTTACAATGAAGGGGGCAGCCCTTGATCCAGTATGATGTGTCCTTATAAGGAGAAGGGATCGGACACAGACACGCAGGGAGAATGCCATGTGACAGTGGAGGCAGGGACTGCAGCTGTGGGCTGAAGATGCCCACCACCGCCCAGAGAACAAGGCTTGTACCCAGAGCCTTGAAGGAGCACTGACCTGCTGACTCCTTGATTTTGGACTCCTAGCCTCCTGGACTGCGGGTGGGGGCAGGGGTTTCTGTTGTTTGAAGCCGCCCAGTGTGGGGTGCTTTGCTGCGGTGAGTGCAGGCCCCAAGCTCTGCCGCCTAATCCCACCACCGCCATCCGGGTCGCCAAAACTGCAACTGAGCAAAGCAGGGCTCAACCGTGCAGCACCTTGACACATGGCCCAACAATTAGTGTCGAAGGAGAGTTTTTCATTTACAGGGGTCCAGCCTCACGGGGTTGGGGCCGAGAGCACTTCTGTTCGGAGCCCTCCTCTCCCATGGCCCCAGCACTTCCCTTGCTCCCCAAAAGCCTACCAGCCGATGCTCAGACGTTCCCCCACATCCTCATCTGTCCATCAGCTGGTCACGCAAACAGGTCTCCATCCCCCCGGGGGTGCTCTTGTGGGTTTCCCAGCTGCCATTCTCTTGCAGCAGCTCTCTCCTTCAGGATCTGGAGAGGTCGCTGTCCTCAGCCTCCATGTGGTGGCTCAGGAAAACATGGGCTGTGTTACGCTGGGTCAGGGTGGGGTCCAGGGAGGCACAGTCCCAAGGAAGTGACTTCTCATCCCAACGGGATGTAAAGAGGGTGGGCCTGAGAATCCATGCTGGAGGAGGAGCCCCTGTGGGGTTGTACAGGACAAGAAAGGGTGGCCCCAGGGAGCAGGACAACGGGGTGCTGTCTCCTTTCTGGGACCCTCCTGGGGAGGGACCCAGGGAAGGACCCAGGGAGAGTGGGATCAGGTGAGCAGAGGGCGTCTCAGATCCTTTCTCACAGGGCGGGGGGGCGGGGAACAACCCCGAAAAGGCTGGGACAAGAAGAGAATCAATCTCTTCTCTGGTTTTTGTGGGGGGGTTTTGTGTTTTGTTTTGAAAACCTTAGAGTTCTAGCCAACAGAAAAAGAAGAGAAGAAGAAATCCGAAACACACCTATTTCCTGCCCCCAAACTCCACTTGACAACCACAGGGTCCAAACCAGAGGCATTACCCACCCCCAGCAGCCGGGCTCCCTCTGGGCTCAGCTCCCCCGTTAGGCCCCCCCAGAGTCCTCCTCCTCCAAATCAAGAGACTCCTGGCTATTTCTGCTTTTCCAGGAGCAGAAAGGAAAAAAACAACTTGGATGTGAAAGGCGGAGGGAGAATCAGGAAAGTGCCTCAGGCCCAGGCATCGGGTTTTTGTTTTTTTTTTTTTAAACCACTGACTAGGCCATGAATAATTTATAACCAAGAATGTTTGGGGGGGGGGGAATAAAACTGTTGACAAGTCAAGAAATAGCTCTTAGCTGCCTAACAGAGCCAACCATCTTCAAGAAACAGGTTTCAGACGCACAGTTCGTGAGGGCGTTGTTTGAGATTGTTTTCTTCTTTCTTTCTTTCTTTTCCCTTTTGTATCTGTATGGAAACTGGTGGGCACTGAAATATGCTTCACGTGAGCACACCCCTGGGCTGGGTGATATCCCAGGCGAGAATTAAAACACTGCTTCCTACGGCAAGAAATACGCAGCCAAGCAGAACAGGCCCACACAGAGGAGGAGGAGAGCAGGAGTCCTGGGGAGCGCAGCGGGGGCTCCGGTCTCCCGGGCTGGAGGGCCATCCAGGCTCCTCTCAGACCCACCGGCCTGCAGGGCCTCATGGGGGTGCACTCCTCGGGAAGCCCCAGGCCCAGCCCTGGTGGCTGTCCAGCTGACACTCCTCTTCCCAGAAGAGTGGGGACAGCAGTGGCTAGGAGGAAGACGGTGATGACCTTGAGAATCCCAGCAGCTGCAGGGTCAAATTCATACGGAGCACCTGCCGTGTTCCGGTGCCCTGCTCCTTCCCAAGACCTCTCACTGGGTCCTCAGGCCGCTGCTGTGGCTGACTGGGCAGTTTGGTCACTTTGTGGCTTCCCTCTCTGCTTGGGAACCGGAGCTCAGAAAGGTCTTGTAACTCTGTTAAAGGTCACAGAGGAACGAGGTGACAGAACCACACACTCCCTGAGCATATGCTCACTCGCCTGCCATGGTCTCAGGGAGGCTGGCTGGGTCTCCAGAAGGCAGCGGTGATCGGAGGCAGCCTTGGCGTCTCATCCCCTGACTCACCAAGGTGAGAGTGACAGGCTGAGACCCAGGTGCGGACCGAAGCCAAGCGGCTGCCCTGGGGACAGAACGGGCCACACAGTCATCATGACTGTTTGTTACCCACAGCTTCAGAGCCACCAACCCCACGGCGGGCAGCTCCCAGCTTCGGCACCAGCCATCCAGGGGTAGCATACCTGAGTCCTCCCATGCAGGGCCTCTCCCCGGCTGGAGGCAAAACCTCCGCGGGGGCTGCAGTCGTCCCAGAGTTTGCCTCTCAGCTCCACCGCGCTTGCTGGCAAGAGTCGGCTCCTCGCTCGCTGTTGGACTCACAGCCTCCGTTCCTCACCCGTTGTTGGCTGGGGACGTGCCTCGGCTCTTGGCCACGTGGGCCGCCCCATATGGCTGCACACACGTGGCAGCTGGTTTCCCTCAGAGCCCGGGAGAAAGGAGGAAAGCCAGAGTCTTTGACACTCACCTCAAAGTGACACCCCATCAGGCGGGCCTTATTCTGTCATTGAAAGCAAGTCGCTCTGCTCACCCCTCTCTCGGAGGGACAGCAACACACAAGGGCACGAATGAGCGGGTGGCTGCGACCGCTGACAGCCCTCTAAGGCGCTGCCGACCGAAACAGTCCGCTGTGCTAGTTATCTAGCGCTGGGTGACAAGTTGCCCTGAAGCTTAGCAGCTTAAATCAACAAGAATCACTGACTATCTTTCACCATTTCTGTGGTCGGGAATTTGGGAGCAGCTTGACGAGGCCGTTCGATCTTGGGGGTCTCCCACGGGACTGCAGTCAGACATCATCTGGGGCTACCATCCTCCGAAGGGTTCGCTGGGGATGGAGGGTTCACTTCCAAGGGGCCCGCCCAGTCACAGGGCTGGCACGGTGGCCTGGCTGCTGCTCCGCGGCCAGGGTTCCTCGCCACGTGCCTCCCCACGGGGCTGCTTGAGCGCCCATCCTCACAGGATGGGGGCTGGCTAGCCCAGGACGTGCGAGCCGTGACACCAGACAGAAGCTGCAATGCTTCTGTGACCCAGCCCGGCAGGGTCCCCTGCTTCGGGGCTCCCTGCCCTCCCTCCCTGACCCCCAAGATTTGCTATTCAGTAGATCTGGGGGGAATGGCATTTTTGTTTTGATCTCCTTCCGGTCATTTTGTGCAAACTGGGTTTAAGTCCCCTCCGCCGAAGGCAAAGCAGCCATCCAACCCCAGTTTTCTGACACAATCTCCATGTCACGGATTTTAGCGAACAAGGTTCAGTCACGGCCGTGTGAGGACATTTCGGTCAAGGACAGAGCACTTATACAGTGGGGGTCCCGTAAGATTATGACGGAGCTGAACTTTCTGTAAGAAATGGGAGGACTTGTGGTCCAGGGGGTATTTTCTCTTTTCTCTGACAGGAGCCGTGTCTGCGGGGCTCGGGAATAGACTCCCCCTTCCTCACAGCACCTCCGTGCTGAGTTCATAGGTTACGTTCCAATCAGTCACCACTGACCCAGTTCAGCACAGGGGAGCCCACCCCCCTCCCCAGCACTACCTACGCGGAGGGCACTGCAGCACCCCCAGATCCAGCGGGCCGGTCCTCAGAGTTCACTGCTGTAAATTCTTTGTTGAGGACCCGAGATCCTGCCAAGGACACAGGTCCACGGGAATGACATTAACAAGTATTAAGGGCCAGTGCCACCTCAGTAAATGCTGTCTGTGGACGCGTGGGGCCAGTTGCCCTCGCCCTTCGGAAATATTTTCAGGCTGCAATGATATAAAGCTTAAATAAACTTTACTTCTTTTGTCAATTCAGTGCCCGAAAGAGCCCCTTGTGCTAGGTAGGGTCAGTAGAACTGAAAACAAATTTCCAAAGCCCAACTATCGAGTCCTCGGTTCCACAGCCTCTCCCTGTGAAACGCCCGCTTGTCCGTGGACACTGCGAGGACCGCTGCTCCGAGAGGCGGAGCCCCATCGCCACGACAGTCCCCGAGCTCCTGGGTGAGTTCTCGCTCCTGCTGACCCCGGGCCGCCTTTCACTCCCTGTTGTCGCTGTCTCGCGGTGACCGGTGCCCCACCCGGCCAGTCTCCCCCGATGTCTCCCACCCACCCAGCCCACCACCCTGTTCGCAGTGCAGCGCCGACAGTGTCCACGTTCCATGCGCAACCCTGTCGGGAGGAAGCAGGGGAGGCTCGTGGGACAGTGTGCGTGAAGCCTACGGTGGACACGGGGACGTCCTGGCCTTCGCGCACTCACCCCTCCCCCACTGCCCCACCCGGAGCAGCGTCCTGCCCTGCGGGCTCCACACCCGGTCAGTGCTCTGCTTCTCAGAACACGTGCCCACCATGAGGGGACATGTGACCGTCGTTCACACTGAAGTGGGAAACATCACGTTTTTGCAGCTGTTACATTCTTGCTGTAAATTAACTTACATGTAAAAAGTCCGTTGACTGGTCCCGTGGTCCATCTGGGGGCTCTGCACTGCCCCATCCCCGCACACCACGGGCTTCCGGATCGTTGGAAGGAAGACGGGGGAGGGCGGCTTCCAGAGGGTTTCTGCAACGAACCATGATGATGGCCTCTTCCAAAATGGATTAACATCGATCCTGTTTGTTCATTTCCTTTCATTTCGCTTCCTGTATAACGGCTTTAGAAGCTGAGGACCAAGCTGGGGAGCTGGGCCTGAGGATCAGATCTCCTGTAAGACCCAGGAGCCTGAGCTGGGAGGCCTGCCCATCCATGTCTGGCGTCCTTGCTGGCCCCAGACACAGTTTGAGACCCGTTAAGGTCCTCTCTCTCCTCCAGGCTGCTCTCTGCACGAGACCAGGGGCCGTGTCTGCATTTCCTCCCCGTTAGGTCCCTCCTACTCAGCCGGCGCCTGGCACATGGGTGGCACTCTGCAGTGAGTGCCCTGGGGCCCCGGGACCCCACCCCAAAGGTCCCTGGATGCCCACAGTCCACCTGCAGTGGGACAGGACAACACCGCGCTCTCCCCAACACAGGACGCCCTCAGAAGGAAGAATCCGGCACAGTGCCACCCCAAGGGGTGGGGGGTGAGGCCCTGGAGCTGTCCCATGTCCCTCCTGTGCAGCACCCGCTGCCCCTCGAGGCATCTCAGAGCACTGGTTACTCCTATCACCCTTCCTTCCACATCATCTCCACTGACAGGTGCCCCCCACCAGGATGATGGCTGGCAAATATCATGCTGCCCAAGATGTTGGGACCAGCTGTGAGCAGCTGCGGTTTCTCCATCTTGTCCCTGGGACAAGGGACAAGGAGCTCTCCATCCCCGCCCAGAGCCTCTGGACCAAAGGCCACACCCTAGATCCTGGTCATGGCTTGGGACTATCTCTGCAATCTTCAGAAAAAGAAAAAAAAAAAAGGCAACCAAGGCCCAAAGGAAAAGCCAGGGCAGACCCTCACTCAATGCACAGTCTTCACCATCCTCCGACCTTCCTTCAAGCAGCCAAGCTGGCTGCACGCTCCAAGAGAGACAAGGGCTTGATCCACCCTCCTGGCCCTACAGACCAGACCCCCGAGAGTCCCAGCCACATCCTCACATGTCCCCTCCCTGGAGGGCCCCAGCCCGGCTTCCTGGGTCTGTCCCCAGAGCTCTCCAGGCCTTCCACGCCTGGCTCTTTGCCCCTCACGACACACTCCCCACAACGAGCCTCCACGTCCCGGAGGAGCATGTGCCATTGTCGGGGCGCCAGCCACGCCCTAGTGCTGGAAGGCTGCCATCAGCAACACTGCCCTCCAGCCAGCCCCGGTGGGGGGCCTCGCCACACCCCACACCTCCCGACTCCAAGGTGCTCCTTCGGGTTCACCAAATGAAAGCCCTAGTTCTGGGGCAGAAAAGACTCTTAGGAGGTTAATAGCAAGTGGATAGAGCAATAAATGTAACGATTTAATTCTTCAAGGACAGCTAACTGGGCTGCTGTTTACCAAAGTCTTAGCAGGTAATTACAGAGAGATAATTACGAAAAGCTGTTGGATGGCAGCCGCCCCAGAACTGGCCCCGGGGCCTGAGCTGCTTGGCTATGCTTAGGACACCCGGCCAGGGTGCCCAGGGCACTCTCCTCTTGCTGCTTCCCTGGCCGTCACTGTCACAGCCTGTCTCCCCAAAGATGAGCCACAGTGACTTGCCCCCAGCTGCTCAAGCGGCCTCTCTCTCTTCTTAATCTCCGGTCAGCAGACAGGGGCAGGGGGACCCTCGCTTCGGAGGCAGTTCTGGGACGAACATGGATGAAGGGGCTCAGAGGTGCACCTGTGGCTGGCGCCCTTCTGGGCTGTCTGGCAAGGGCGGGGGACATTCTGCCACTGGTGGGGTGGCAGCCCTTAGGGAACATTGGCCACCTGACCAAGAAATTGGTGTCAGAGCCTGAGAAAAGAAAGGAGCCAGCCAGGTAGGTAGCTCACAGAGTAAGTGGGCCTCCTTGGGCCTCTTCTCCTCTCCCCCAACCCCCCGGAGGCCACCGTCTCCCCCACCCCACCCCTAGAGAGAAGACAAGCCCCGAAGCACCGTCCAGTCTCAGTCGTCCCTCACAGGCCAGGAGTCCTGGTGCCCTCAGCTCCAGGGTCACTTTCCATGAGCAGACTCCGGCTTGGCCTGCCTTTCTCTGCGCGTGGCACCCAGGATGAGCGGATGGGGTCCCGCGTGGCCCAGCACGCGGGGAGCAGAAGGCTCACCTCTCCCCACGGCCGCTCTGCCTCCTCCAGTCTTCCGTCCTGCTGGTCACAACAAGGACAGTGGCCCTCCCAGGGGTTGTTTCAGATGCCAGTGACTGAAGCCCCCTCAAGACAAAAGGTGGGCTTCACCAACCATCGGAGAATATATCGAGGAAGTGAGGGCAGGAGGTGCAAGCATGGGAAATGGGGACCGGGCGCTGGCTGGGACAAGTCAGCCACCTTCTCCAAGCCCCGCCCCACCCGGGGCTGCAGCTTCCACCTCTCCTGTTGGGCCGTCTTCACTCTTCCGTCTCCTACACTTCTCTTTCCGCTGCACCTGCTCAGACTTTCAAACACGGCTGCCCAGCTCCAATGCCATCATCCAACTGAGAACTGGGAATTATGTCTGATCCCAAATTCCCCACAAGTGAAACGATGCACCAAGAGTTTGCCAAAAGTTTCCCTCTCCTGGATCAAGTCCCCCCTCTGGTCCAGGAGAAGCAGGGGAGGGGGGGTCTCAGAGTTCAAATATGGCCTCGGGGGCCCTCTCTGTGGGTGCGGATGAGCTGACCCCTCCAGGAATGTGCTGTCCCTGATGCCGAACGGAGCCCCACCCTGTTCTCACACTGAGGGCCTGATTTAGGGCTTGCCCCTTGTTCCTGAAGCTTTTCATCTTCCGAGATTGTCCCCTGCACCAGCCAAAGGAATCTCCTTTTAATTCCAGTGCTGCCTCCCAATACAGATGCTCCTCCTCTGTCCAGGCACAGTTCAAAAGTCGGCCACACTTGTCTACTATACCCCACTGAGGCTGCTATCCACCACCCTGACCCAGGCTGCATGGGCGTTGGTGGGGCCACTTTGGGTTCTTGCCCAGGGTTCTGGCCACTGGAATCTGACCAACTGGTCTGTGTCCCAGTTCCTGCCTCTGCCACCTTGGTCCCGGCCTGACCCTTCCAGCCACAGCCCTGCCTTCTGATAACCGCACAGCCCATGCCCCTGCTCGTCTCCCAGCCTCAGCCCATCGGGGCTCCCCAGGTGTCACAGTCCCAGCCCCTGGCCCCTCCACCCCTCCCGCAGACCTGGAGACACCACACCACCTCAGAGCCTCTCTGTGGGACCCTCTTGGTGGCAGAAAGGACCCACATTTCCACTTGAATTATTCTGACCCCAAACACTGCTGTTCAGACAGCGCGGCTCCCCAGCCAGAAAGAGGCCCGTGTGAGAGGCTGAGAATTCATGCAGCTCCTACGGGGAAGCCCTCGTCAAGGGTGCTCAGCTGGCCACGGGCCACTCGGGGAATTCACACTCACGTGCTCAGCCACCCAGCGCCCTGGAGGCGGGGACCATCTTGACAAATGCACCCTCCGGATGCACCAGATCAGGGGATCCTCCCACTGCCCTGGGCAGCGCCCCAATTTCCAAAGCCACCTCGGCAGCTGCAGAGAGCCCATCATCAGGGGTTGGATTAACATTTTCATGAACACATTAAAAAAAAATCCATGACTAATTCAGTTTCCATGGGAAAATAATCCATCTTGATTTTCTAATTTAATGGTTTCTAAGAGGCCAGATAAGACTTGCTGAATGCAGCGAGTAAGTCACCGTGCAGACCCCTCTCGGGGACGGGATCGTGGTGGTCTGGGCCCCCGACCACGCTTGCAAAGCGGCCCCTTTCCAACTCTTTGGTCCGAGGTGACTAGTTGAGATGACGGTTACTAGACAATAATGACCGGCCTGCAGAGGAAGTCACCGGGGAGCAAGGCCGTGTGACGGCCGGGTCAGGGCTCACTCTGTTCTCTTTTGTCCCAGCCCTACACCCCCCAGCCGCACCATGCCCTGGAGACAGGCACTCTGGTGCCCCGAGTGGCAGCCCTGGGCTCACCTCTCACTCAGCTGCACCTTGTGGCTAGGTACCCAGAGACCTCCCACAGCATCTGCCCCACAAGGCGCATGTGGGAGTGGCCTGGGCCGGCTGCAGGGACTGGCCCGTAGGTGGGTGGGCCCTGCCTCCATCCTTCCTGTGAACAGTGTGTCCTCCTACCTGAGGTCCCAACGGAATCAGCTTTGCAGGCCGTAGCAGCGACTCCAGTACCAAGGGTTTGATTTCTCTCCATTTCCAGTCCACTCTCCTCACTCTCTCGCTCAGCCTCCTGGCATCAGCTCCCTGTGAGCCTGTCGGCACCCACGCCCTTGTACTAGGCCTGGCATGCCAGGAACCAAGCTAAGAGGTCCTTCATGCCCAGAGCCCACAGAAGGCCTGGTATGAAGTAAATCCTCCCCCGCCCCAAGTAAATATCTGCAGGATGAATTAAGGAAGCCCCTGTTTCACGCACGTGTGGTGACATGAAGCTCTGTCTCGGAGAGTCCCAATGACATTGTGATATGCACCAGGTTTCTCGATACCCTGGACCCTCTTACCAACCTGAGCCACATCACAGCCAAGCACAGTCACCTGGGGCCAGCAGCACCCAGGTCGCCCCCAGCATCGGCAGTCCTCCTCGGTGCCATCCGCAGGTCTCTCTGGAAGGCCAGAGAGGCCAGCGCTGGCCCTTGTCCGTGGGCCCACCGAGCTCGGGCCCATTCTGCTGTCACCACCCAGACAGACACGCTCCTGCTTCACCAGCTGGCACATGGTCCCACTGGAGAATGTCGGAGCCACACCGGCTTCTGCCCGGTGTCCAACTCCGTACTTAGACACAGCTCTCTCTGAGGCTGGAGGCAGGGAAGGCCATGTTCTCACAGGTCCAAGTCAGAGGCCTGGACACAGAAAGGGGCAAAACCTGACCCAGGTCACCCTTCCAAACTCCTTCCAGAGGAGTCCATTGGAAAGGAAAAGTAGGCCCCAAGGGATCCTGAGGAACTGGAGCATGTGGGCAGGAAGCAGGAAGCCCGAACAGAAGGGACCTGACCAGGTGTCTAAAGCCCAGAGTCCCCCTGCGGGTGCTGCCGGACAATTCCCTTCCATTCCATGCCTCAGTTTGTCCCATGAGAGAGTGAGGGGCTTGGAGAAGACCCCCAGAGGTCAGGCCCGTGCTGAGCCAGAGCACCAGGTCTGGCAGATGGCGATGGATGCTCCATGGACCACCTCGGCTCCGTAAAGGTCCGGAGAAGTCCTGCAGCTTTGCGCTCCATTTAATCTGTGGAGCCCAGAGTTTCCTAATTTGCCAGACCACATGGCCCCTTTATTCCAAGCACACCTGTTGCTCTCAAACACACATGGGGAGCTGACAACTCAGACACTTGCATGGCCACTGTCAAGGTCCCTCTGAGGGTTCTGTCTCCTTAGGAGTCAGCTCAGAAGAATCTGCTCCAATGACGAAGGTGCTGGGTAGATTCTCCAGAACAAGACTCCAGGCAACAAAGAAAGGAAACCCGAAAATCCCAGAGGGCTGCTTGTGCCCGCTGGTGATTTACCTGACGGGGCCGGAGGCAGAGGTCCCAGGCACTTCCACCTGGCAGGCCGCAGCCAGGAAGTCCCTGGGCGCTCCCGGCCTTGGTCTGTGCAAAGATGAAATCAGAGCCACGGGGACGCCACCCAGGTCTGCTCATTATTTCCCACACAGTGACCCCAGGGGGAGAGAAAGGGACGGTAGAGCCCAACGGGCCCCGAATGAATCTTACTCTTCCAGCCCCAAACCCACCCCTCCTCCAGTGTCCCACCTCAGCAAAGGTTCCTGTCACCTCCCCAAACGTCCCATGTAGAAGGAAGACGCCATGCTCCTCCCCCTCTGCCGCCACCTGCCACAACCTGTCCCAGAACCTGCTGGCTCCACCTGTTCAACAGCCCTCAAGCCCTCGACCGCCTCCACATCCCTTCGGTCATTCCACAGCAAGTATTCATGAAGTGCCTACTATGTGCGAGGCCACGGGGCTCTGCGTGCAACTCCCCCTCGGGGCTGCCACTGGGGCCTCTTCCCAAAGGCGCATCTCCGCGGTCCCACTGCACTCAGGGCCATGCCTGGCTCAAAACCCCGCAAAAGAAAGATAATCCCTCTGGCATGTAGTGAGTGCGCAATAAACGTGTGTTAAGTAAGTTAGAGGACAGATAAACGAATAAATGAACGAGAGGATCACGTGACAGGTGTCCCATGTGGCAGGGGGAGGGGGGGCCAGTCCAAGAACTTCCCACGGGAGCCGTGAGCAGGCTCAGAGAGCCCGAGGCACCCACCTGCGCCTTCCCTGTAAAGCCAGTTCGCAGGTGGGGCTGTACAGCTGCACGTGATTTCTAGATTCTCAATGGGGTCCATGACCCAGAAGATTAAGAACCATTTCCTTTGGGCCATCAGGCATGCTGAGGAATGAAGTACATACTCAATACTAATTTGCATCCCACAGCCGAGTTTCTGGCTTACAAGGATGGGTCCGACTCTCCGGGTAGCCTTGCTGTCAGCAGGAGAGAGCTCCTGACCTCTGAAGCCCGAGGCACAGCCTTGTTTATTGCCCCTCCAAGGGCTCCATTAACTTCTGGGCCAGCAGACCCTAATGAAGTGAACCACTTAGGGGACCATTAGAGCCGTGCGGAAGGGCATCCATCGGCCCACAGCCTGGCCAGTGGAGGACATGACCCCCAAGGAAGGGACGGAGCCTGGAAGGAGCCCCAGTGGCCTCAGCTCCTGCAGGCATGAGGGAGGGGTGGGTGACAGCCTTTGTCCCTGCAAGATGTCACAGCAGAGGAAGGCGAGTGAGGGAGGGAAAAGGCGCACGGTCAGGCCTCCAGGCTGCTCTGGGTACCACCGGACGGGGCAGTTTGTTTCTGGAGAGACAGAGATTTTCCTTAATTTCCATGAAACTCCAAAATTACTGAGACAGCAAGACACACACTGGGCTCTGGAAGGAATTCAAAATGTGAACAGGTCGATTCAATCTGAAGAACCAACTTGTGCAATTAAAACAAAAGGCCCGGACCGCAGAGAGTGGTTAAGCGGCTCACAGGGATTGCTCAGACCCCTGGAAGCCCATCACGGTGACGAGGCACCCGGCTTGACCTCCTCTCCTTACCAAGCCTGCCAGCACCTCCGCCATGATGTCGAGACACGTGCCCCAAGCTGACCCCCTAGATTCAGGCTGGGTCTCAGGGACCCATCCACACTCCCTGGACTGGCCTCTCTGGAGACGGAGGCTGTCAGGATGAGGGATGCCCGCAGTGTCCCCTGCTGAAGATTCATCTGTTAGCACTGCCCTCTGCCGAGAAATAGGGGCAGACTTTCAGGAAGGCACAAAGGGACACATGAAAAGGAACGTGAATACCCTTTGTATTAGTTGCCCACTGCTGCGTAACAAATCCCCCCCCCAAAATGTAGCAGCTTGAAACATCACACGTCCTCCTCGGCTGCTGTGGGTCAGGGGCCCAGCCATGGCTTGGATGGGTGCTGGGCGCCCAGGTCTCTCACAGGCTGCCCTCAAGGGGTCAGCCAAGGCCACAGCCTCACCTGGAGGCTTGCCCACAGGAGAGTCCTCCTCCAGGCTCCTCACAAGGTGGCTGAAGGGTTCACTCCTCCCCAGGCACTGGGCTGGGGGTCTGGGCTCCTCCCTGGCCCCTTGGCAGGTGGGCCTCACTCAGGGCAGCTCACAGCAGGGCAGCCTGCTCTGCTCAGAGCAGACGAGCCAGATGCATGCCCAGGTGGCAGTCACACCCTAACCACGAGAGCCACGTCCTTCAACCACTTCTGCTGCATCCTATTCTCTAGGAGCGAGTCGCTGAGTCTCAGCCCACACGCAAAGGGGGGGACTGGCCAAGCACAGGAGTACCAGGGGGTGGCTGCTACACCCCTTGAGCCCTGGAACCCCACTTACTGGTGGTTACCCTAAAAGAAAGTGTCAGGCGAGTACGAGATGTGCAGCCAACACTGCCGTTTAAACCACGTACAGCCGGAACCCCCCGGGTGGTTGATTCGGTCATGGCACGTCCACAGGACAGAACACCGTGCAGCCTCGGAACACGGCAGAGAAGAACGTGGAGGACACATTTGTGACGTAACACGAGGTTAGAAAAACATGAACGCAAACCATACCCAGTCAGACTCGATGTTCACATCCTCAGAGGGAGAGTTTTAAACGAAAGCTCTGCCTGTTAACATTTTGGAGGGTCTCTGGGTCACGGGACAATGCGGGACTCTCGTGTCCTTCTGCATCCGTCCTTGCGTTTGCATGACTTTCTGCAATAAGTAAGAACTGCTTTAATCTCCAGAGAAGAGAAGCCTTTCTCTACAAGTTACGCTCACAGAGCAGTGACAGCTGCTCCCCTCTGCATGTCTAAATGATGGGAGAGATGGGAGACCGGGCATAAAGGATGTCCCCTATGTGGGCTGGGCAGCTGTACAGTGGCCCCGAGGTGGAGAGAAGAGGAGCAGGCCTCGGGCCACCGAGAGCCCCTGTCCCCATGTTGTGCCATGGCCCGTGTCTGAAAAGGCACCCTTCCAGAAAGGCGTGGCCCCGTGAGAGCACAGCTCGGGGAGCGGACTTGCCATGGGGGCATTTAGAAAACGGTCCCCCGTCTCTGAACGGACAACCCGCATCCGGGATGCATGACCCAGCCAGCAGAGCATGGGCTGGGTTTCAGCCCCGCTCAGCCAGGTGCCCTTGCTCTTGCTCTGAGGGGTCTTACCTTCCTCTGAGACGCCCAGACTCGAAAGGCCCAGACCCTGAAGGCGAGGAGCAAGTGTGCGAATCCCACCAAGGTTCCAGGCAGGGCAAGCGCACACACCACCTGCCCATGGCTCGCCTTGCCCCAGTCCTGCGCTGTGGGCTGTTAGAAATGCCACCACTTCGCAGACCAGGGCACAGCAGCCAAGTGACAGCCCGAGGCATGAGCACCAAAGACTCGATTCATCTGCTCTCTCCTGCCCACCCTGGCCTCCCCGTCCAGAGAGGCCGTGCTGCCGGCCCGGGGGCTGCCCCACCTCGCCTGCCCGTGCACCTCTCTTGGGCTGCCCACGCACAGCTGCGTCTCTGTCTGCAGGGCCCCCGTGACCCTGCCCCGGCCCCAGCACCTCTTGCATCTGGAGGACACATCGCAAAGGAGCCGGTAGGTCTGCCGTGCGGAGCGGGGGCCTCGCGTTTCCTGAGCACTTACTCCAGCTGCAGCTTTCACGCTGGTTTTACAGGCTCATCTTCAGCAGGTGTTCTTGTCCCTGGTTTGCCCTGGAGAATCCCGTGCGCTCGGGAAGGGCGATGAATTGCCGGAGGCCACACGGCCCTTAAAGGAGGACCAGGCTGGGACTCGAACCTCATCCATATTAGCCCGCGATGCCTTTTCACGTTTGTTTCACAGGGAAAAAGGAGAAAGAGCAACAGCTGTGTTCGAAAACGCCCTTTTTATTTGTTAGTGACACATAATCACGTAAAAACAAGCACTGGGGGTGGAAAATCTCCACTTGCTGTGTTTTCAGGGCCTGGGAGAAGTGGGAGGCTGACCCGACCAACTTGGGTCGCAAGGACCTGTGCCAGATCCTGCCACACAGGGCAAGGAACTGCCTCACGGATGCCCCTGGGGCTCCAGGCCCGTGGACTCTTGGGGAAGGGAGACGAAAGTCACCTCGCCAGTGATCGCGGCTCTTGGGACACGCAGCAGCCTGGGTGTGACCAGGTGACTCTCCTGACCGTTCTGGCCCTGTCCTGGTCAGGGAAGAGCGGCTGAGCCCTTGCCCAAGCAGCTCAGCTGGCGGGGATGGGGCCCCTGGCTGTCGGAGTGTAAAATTCTCCCCTGCACTGGGGGCTTCCTGTGCCTTTGACTGAGCAAACAGAGTGGCTCTGGCCCACCCAACATCCTGCAGCCACTGCACCCAGGACCCGTGTCCACTCAAGATGAAAATGTGGGGTACAACAGGGGAAGGAGAGCAAGAGGGGGCACCAGGGTGCCAGCAGCACAGGCCTGGCAAAGACCCCGACATCCCATCTGCGGACACTCAGCGCATGCCCGTCAGAGGACACCGAAACTGCCACCAGAGGCGCCAGGGCAGCTCTGGGCCGGCACGCCATGGCTCAGGGTGTGAGGTGACAATTCTCAGAGGAAGACCCTCTCGGCCGCTGGCTTCTCTACAGGGAAACAGAGCATTTCAGAGCCTCCTGGATCTCTAACTGTCCCATCCCCCCACTTCACCCATGGGGCTGCCAAGTCCTGGAGTGGCCAATGTCACACAGACAGTTAGGGCACGGCCAATCCTGCCTTCTCACGAAGATGGCAGAGGCAGGGGGCATGGGATGGTCTGGATCCCGGGGCTCTGGTTGCCACTCCACCAGCCAAGGCTACAGGGCCTCCAGGCAGCCCCCTCCACTGTCCCCTGCCCCCTCTGTGCGACCATGCAGGTCACAGCAGACATCACCGCAGCCGTCAACCTCAGCACGCCAGGTCTCCCCATCTCAAAGACCATGGACTTGAAACCACATCAGGGTAAACCATTTTTAATCAGGGGCCACCCCCTCGGGGTCCGGGCTCCACTGTCTGCCCGCCGTTTGCCTGTCCTCATCGGAGTCCCCACCCACTAAACAACCAGAGGGAAGATGTCAGAGCCCGAGAGGGCAAGCGGCAAAACCAGTCATAACAAACTGGAGTTGAGCTCCAAATAAAATTGCACCTGCTTCCTGCAGGCAGAGCATACTGTTTTTTACTTGAGCCCAGGGCAGCTGAGTGTACAGACATAGAGAATAAAGTGGGTCCTGCCCTGGCTGGTGTAGCTCAGTGGATTGAGTGTGGGCCTGTGAACCAAAGAATCGCGGTTCGATTCCCAGTCAGGGCACATGCCTGGGTTGCAGGCCAATTCCCGGCAGGGGATGCACAAAAGGCAACCACACATTGATATTTCTCTCCCTCTCTCCTCCCTTCCCCTCTAAAGATAAATAAATAAAATATTTTAAAAATAAATAAATAAAGTGGGTCCTGACCCAGCCTGCTCCCGGAATGACGGTGCACCCACCCCATGCCAAGACCCTGGGGCACGAGTACAGAGCCCCCAGCTCAGCTCCCTCCCAGCCCTCCATGGAGCCAGAACACCCACCCTCGGAGGGAGGGTTCCGGAAATTGCATTTAACAACGACAACAACAGCGAGGGTCTTGCTCGTTTCTGCAGCATCCGCCAGTGCCAGACGCTTCTCACACCGCATCTCACGAAACAGTCTGCAGGGGACACTCTGACTGTCCCCACCGCACCGGCAAACAAAGCGAGCCCTGCAAGGACACGGTGCTTGCGAAGGCCACAGCGCTGGTTCAAAGCAAACCAAGCTTTGCACTCGCCAGCCAGGAGACCCTCGGGCACGTCATTTATAACTATAAGGGGTCAGCCCTGGCCAGGTTGCTCAGGTGGCTGGAGCGTCATCCCGTACACTGAAAAGTTGTGGGTTCAATCCCCCATCATTTCGTGTATGAGAGACAACTGATCAATGACTCTCCTACCATCTCCTCTCTCTATAGAATCAATAAATATATACTTGGGTGAGGATTTAAAAAAAATTTTTTTAATGTAAGGAGTCATATCTGCCCTAAGGACTCCAGGAATATTTTTTTAAGATAACATGCAATAACAGCTATATCTATTGTGCTCGGGCACTGTGCTGAGAGCTGCCTTTGTATCCACTCACTTCACCTTCACCACAGCC
This sequence comes from Anoura caudifer, assembly GCA_004027475.1. NCBI lineage: Eukaryota > Metazoa > Chordata > Mammalia > Chiroptera > Phyllostomidae > Anoura > Anoura caudifer. The sequence goes on along the minus strand of PVKU01003040.1, from coordinate 30,197 downwards.
CTCACCACAACCCTGTGAGGGGGGAGCACCCTCGTAACCTGTTACACAGATGAGGAAACTGAGGCACAGAGAGATGGGATAACTTGCCCAACGTCAGTAGCAGAGTTGACTCCGGGTCTAGAATCTGCCCGGACCCCCACGCCACAACAGCGCCCCCCTGTGGATGCTGTGAGGCTCAGGACTCCATGAGACAGAAGTGACAGAAACTCAAGCAAGCGAGCTCAGGCCTAAAACGACACACCCTGGTTGATGAGATGGGAAAGCCCCACGGCCTGCTTCAGGCACGGCTGGATCCAGGTATACAAGCAACGTGTGGACTCTCCGCCCTCCACCTCTCACTCTGCTCTCCCCGTGGTAGGCCCTGCTCTCAGGTAGAGTCTCTCCAACAGGTGACAGAGGCAGTCCCAGAACTTGAGTCTTGGGCTCCACGGGTCTGGCAATGCCTCCCTCCAGCAAAACCTCCAAGATCGGGTCTCACTGGCTGGGCTCAGGCCACATCCCCGTTCCTGAACCAGTCTCTGTGATTTGAGGGAGGCCTAAAACTGCGTGGGGGTATTCCCCAAGGGGAAGTGAAGGGGATGCCGAAGAAGGGGTCACAGCCGCAGGGCAGGCAGACCAGTCAGTGGTCTCCTCTGACACAGAAGTGCTTAGCAGTCTGCCGAGGAGGGCCAGACAGGGATTCTAGCTACTTCAGGAAACCACCGTAGGCTCGGCATTGGCCACAAACGCGGGCTGGGACCTGGCCCCACCGAGGGGCTGATGGGGCCCCACCATCTGCTCCAACATCACTGTACATCTGCCAGCCCCGGACCAAGCAGGAAGGAGCATGCGTCTCTGGCCCTGGAGTCTGTGTCCCCTCCCCAGTTCTGGCCGTGAGGCCTTGGGAAACGACCTAACCGTGCTCAGCCTTGATTCCCTCGCAAGGAAGCTGGGAACCACACAGCCTCACCCACAGGGCAGCGGGAAGGATTGGGAGAGAAGAGGGTTGGGGGATGCCTAGCGCTGTGCCGGCACACGCCACGGCTCAGTGGGTGGCCTTCAGGAGCGGGCGCCAGTGGTGCTGGAGAGCTCTTTGGGCAGCTGGACGGAGGAACACTTCGGCTGGTGGCGGGCTGCAATGAAAAGACATTCAAGAAAGGCTAATACCAGACCTTTCTCAGGTCTTTTCCAAGGCACCTGACTCAGCAGTGGGTACAAGGCCTGATGTGCTGTCCCACCAAGGCAATGGGGGGCAAAGATTAGCTCCAGGGGCTCAGAGCCTCGGACGCACCCCTTTCCCGGGGTCCTGCTGAGTCTGCCTCGAGATGCCGGGCTGCCGTCAGGAGAGGAACGGGAAAGAGAAAGCCGTCTTCCCACTGCAGCAAGGAGCGTGGGCTTGTCCGACTCTGGGCTGGAAGCTCCCAGGACCGGGGGTCCCACTGAGCTGCCCCTGCTAGTCCACCTCATCCCTGGGAAACACCAAACCTGTTGCTCCCAGAAAGGACGCCCAGGCCCTGCAGTCCCTGGGTAGCTGACAGGTGTGCGGTGCATTCAGGTTCAACTCTGCCGAAAAGGTGGCGTCAAAATGTGAAGAAAGCCTCCCTTGATGCACAATTTAAAATAATGCAAATCCCTCCTTTCAGATATTCAAAATATGTCAAGAACTGCAAAATTACAAACCTGCTGGCTGAACCCACGTAAACTGGGCCGTCTGGCCTGCCCCTGTCAGCCCCGCCGCAGCCCTGGGGTGATCCCGCCCTGCCCTTTGTCGGGGCTGCAGGAAATGGGGCCTGAATTATTCATGCTGCGGGTGACACGGTAGCTTAAAGAACAGAGCCTGTGCGTGAAACATAACCACCCCGACTGGAAAACAAGTGGCTGTGCTCAAACACTCTCCCAGCACTCAACCGGCACTCCATAAAACGTGGTGGGAGAGGGCGGGGCAGGGGCAGGGAGGGGCGGGGAGGGGAGGGGCCGGGAGGGGAGAGGAGGAGGGAGGAGACCAGTAAACTGCAGCTCCAGGCCAAACCCAGCCCACCTCCTGGTACAGCTCTGGGAGGACATTGATTTAGGTGCCGGCTGCTTGGATATGACGGCAGCCGACCTGAGTGGCTGTGGCAGAGAGCACACGGCCTGCAAAGCCTCAGACACGCCGGGGAGGGCAGAAGCGGGTTCACGGTCGTTCGTAGAGCAAAACGCATGCGGGTCCTGCTTATTACCACAGTCTTACCGCTCCAAACAACGTCACAGCGCCCCTGTAAGCCCACGTCTGCCCCGCTGGGTACTGCTGTCAGGTCCTCTAGGAAAAGCGGCCCGCCCTCGGTCAGACAAACTCGAACCGGTTTCTCCGCTGCCGGACCTCTCAGGGACTTTGAAGGGTTCTTATCGGACGACGTGGATCTCCACACAAGGGGCTTCCCACACCCACCGGGTAGAGAGCCCTCTCTTTCTTGAGGTGCTCGCAGGCCCGGCGGCTGCGTGGGCCCGGTTGCCATCCTGGGCTGAGCGTAGAAGGAGAGGGATGGCACGATGAGCCCCGGAGTCTGGAGCTGGAAAGGAAGGTTCTGAAATCCCCGCACACCCACCCTGCCTCCCTTGCCCCTGAGCCTGATGACACCTGGATCTGGGTCCCCCCACATGTCAGCCCCGCTCGCTGAATTCCGCAGGGAAACGGCGCCCAAGGCAGAAGAGGGAGGGCTGCCTGCTTGGGGAAAGCCCAGGAGCGGTGCCCCCTGCATGAAGCCTGGGGCTCCGCAGGGGCCTCCTGCCCTGGACACATTTGCAGAACTGGGGCGGTTCTCAAGAACACCCTGCGAGGAGGAGTCATCATTCCTTTAAATAAACAAACCAGGCAGCCAGTGACCCAGACACCAGCTGTGTCCTTCCCGCATTCTCGCCCACCCAGGGCCTCAGCCCTGCCTCTCCCAGCCCCAGGCCACTGAGCTGGCAAAGGCTGGCAGTGGACGCCACTGCCCCTTCCTCCGGCCTCAGACCTCAGGCATGTCCGGCCCCTCGCTGCCACAGCCCGCTGACACCACTGCCAGCGTCCAGCTGTTCGTGGCCCAGCCCCGGGCTGGGACAGCATGGCAGGAACACCCACTCATTGGGCACAGACGCAGGAAAACCCCGTCTCCGCCTGGAGGGCTCATCAGACATGCTGAGGGGAATTGTGGAGGGAGAGGCGAAGTGCTGTGAAAGGAGAAATCCAAGAAGGCTTCCTGGAGAGTGTGGTTCCTGAGAGGGGCCTGCGTGGAGGATATTGACCAGGGAGACTGCCAGGGTGGAAAGGCATTTCAGAGGGCTGGAACAGCCTGTCCAGGGGTGGGGAGCAGCGAGCAAGTTGGAGGAGCGTATTACTTCATGTCTGCAGGAGGGCAGCCGGTGCGTGCTGAGAGCACCTGGGCTGGGCAGCCTCACTGGGGCCGGGCGGCAGCAAACGCCTCTCAGTGGCAGGAGGCCACTGTGCTGGCATCGAGGGCTGTGGGAACCTCCAAGATGGGCAGCTCAAAACAGGGTGCTAAGTAAAAAAAGCCTCATTACCCAACCCACAGGTGCAGAGGGTTGCAAACCCACACCACAGAAGTCATTAGCTGCGAGCGAAACACTCTACGCACCTATTTCATCAGGGTGTCGTGAGGTATGCCCACCTCACGACACCCTGATGAGGTGGGTAGGACTATCGTCCCCACTTTCCCAAGAAGCTGAGGTTCAGAGAGGTCAAGCCTCTTGCCCAAGGCCATGCAGCCAGGAAGTGGCAGGGACAGGGTTTGGAATCCAGGCTTTTGACCACAATTTCTTAACCTCCTCCTGGGGTGGAGAAAGCAGATACCCAGCCCGAGGGCTGGAAGCTGCGCTCTAATGCTGAGTCATCCAGAGTGTCAGGAAGTGGCCTGGGCCCTGAGCCTGGCTGTGGGGATCTCCCCAGCGTTGCCCCTCGGCCAGACCAGAGGCACCCGCATCAGGCTCAGTCCCCAAGGCCCGGCACAAATAACTGCCCCGTGAACTCATGGCTGAATGGCTGTTTGTAAGTGACTGAGGAACACTGCACGGCGACCCCTTGAATCCCCATTAAAAGACGAGGCAAAGCCCTCCAATTATTTGCATGATCATAATCCATCTTGACGTTCAGGTGTGTTCCCCCAAATCACCCACCATTGTCTGGTTGGAAAGAATCCGCATTCTTCTCAATTTCAGCTTCAAGATGGAACAGGTCAAATTTTGACAGTCAGATGAGAGGAGCTCCGATGATGTTCAAAAAGATGGCAGCCCCTCCCCCCCAGGGAGGAGGCTGGATGGGAGGATTGAACCTTCCCTCTGGGTGGGTGGAGCCGGTGTGGCAGCCCCAGCTACTTGGGCTTCCCCACCAGCCCAGCGGAGCACTCTGTCCACTAAGCCAAGAACTGAGGCAATGAATCCCAAGAAGACAAACAGATGATGTGCTGCTCTAGGTGTCGCTGATTGGCCCAGGTTTAAACAGCTGACTCCAGAGGATCCGACTCCCCTTGTTGAAAGACACAGAAACAGAGAAACTAGAATGGAAGGCCCATGCCACAGAGATAAGGCCCTTGGAGGACGGGCTCAGGGGTGATGTGGGCTTCAGGGAGCAAAGTGTCCTGTGCTGCCTCACGCCCAGATGGGGCCTTTCAGCCCAGCTGTGGTGGTGTGGTCGGGGATGGGAAGGTGGCTGGGAAACAGCGGTGAGCGAGTCTTCAGGGAATGCAGGAGGCCTGGGGGTGGAGTGGACATCAGGCCAGGAGCAGAGGGCAAAGGGAGGTGTCCCTTGCTCATCGAGCTGGTGACTGGCTGGCACCTCCCCTTGGCACCCACCTGCGCCCACCACCCACTGCTCTGGCTGCACGTGTCTCCCTGCCAGCCTGCAGGCATCTCTAGGGCGGGAACTGTGTCTGAATCTCTCTGTCCCCCGCCCCAGGGCCTGGGAAGGAGGAGGTACTCAGAGGGCTGTTGAACAGAACGATCATTGGTGTGTGATTGGAGGATCTGCCCTCAGGAGGCCCCTGGGGCAAGGCCAGAAAAGAGGCACTTGGTGGGGTTAAGGGGGGGGCTCTGCTGTGACGTGTCTAAGAGCATGTGCAATTCAGAGCAAGATGTCAAGTTCACAGTCGTTGGCTGGGTGACCTTGGGGAAGTCACGTCGCCTCTCTGAGCCTCAGCATCCTGGTGTGTGAAATGGGACTAATAAAACTCCCCCATCAGTACGCTGCTGATTGGACACGTGTCATTCTGAGATGTACCCACTTAGCATTTTCATTGAACCCCCCCCTTGTACATGTAACTGTAATAAAATAGCGGTACAGTAAAAATAAAACATGGTAAATCTTCCCATAACATTATGAGCACTGAATGAGCTAATATATGTAAAAAGGTCAGAAAGTGCCGTTTTCTGTGCCTAGTCTGTTATCATAAGGGCCACTGACACTTTTCACCTTCCTTCCGTCGTCCCTGCTGAGGTGTTCTCTGTTTAAGAAATGTACAAGTGGCCAAGGGTCCAATAACACCTGGGCAAGGGAATGTGCCACGCAGCACCTCCAGCTGGCAGAGAAAATGACATGGAACCTCGGGCACAGCCATGTCATGAGGCGCTTCCACAGAAGATGTGGCCTCGTCAGACTGGAGACAGGACCCGGGGTTTGGAGCTCACCGACCTGGGTACACAGCAGCTCCAGTCCCTGGTTGTGGGACCGGCCAAGTTCATTCATGTCAGAGCCTCAGTCTCCTTTCCTGACACTCAGGGCTAATAATGAACCGGCCCCACCTGTTAGCGGGGGCACTGGAAGGAAGGACCCCTCTGTTACATGTGGAAACGTCCAGCAGAGGTGAAGTCTCTCCTGTATTATAATTTGTTCTTGTAATTGTAATAATAGCAAATGAACACATTTACTCACTGCATGATTCCAAGACCCTTCCAGCCCCACCTTTCTCCACAAGCCTCGTGTCCCACTTGTACACAGAGTTAACGCAAATGCTGAGTCCCGGAGCAGGTCGTAAAAGAAGAGAAGCCATAGCAAATTGATTGAGGTGCCTGATTCCATTTCAAGTGACTTTGGCAATAAATAAACCGCTCCCTTTGATCCTTTCAAGTCAGCATATTTCAGCAGCAAAGTGGCCTCTTGGAATCGGTGGCCCTCCCCATCTCGTTCTGTTGGCCCAGGTGCGTCCACAGTAAAAGACACACCAAGGGCTGACCCGGCACCAGGCCACCAGCCTCAGCAAGGACAAGGACTCTCTGTTGCCAAGAATTTAAATCCCCTCGCAATGGGGCAGTAAATCTCACCTGTGCAGGGCCTGCCAGAGGGTTTTGCCCTGCTCAGTCCTTCTGGGTCCACACGGTGCCCGAGGGGCTTTCACGGGGTGGAGGGTGTGAGTCTATGTGGAGTGTCCCGTAGGGTGATTGTGAGGCAAGGAAGCTTTGGGTAGAAACCTCAGCCTCAGCAGGGTCCCAAGACTGGAATGAACGGACCAAGGGCCCCATCATTTGGTCTGGAGTGGTTGCCCAGGGTCCAACCCGGGTTCATGTGCATGGTTAGCACTGGCTGCAGGGGTCAGCCTGGGTCCGGGGCCCAGATCTGCCCCTTACTAGTCAGAAGATGTTGGGGACTCACTGCACGCATCCAGACCTCCACGTGCTGTCCTGGGTAGTGGGGACAATAGAGAAGGTGTGCCCCCTACGCTGTCGTGCATGAGGATGATCTCACAGCATCTGCCATCCATTGTCACATGAAGCACTTATCTCAGGGCCTGGCAACTGTCAGCTCAACCCAGCAGGTAGAGAACACCTCCTGGTGGTCAGGACACCTGGGGGCTCAGAGAAGCTACACACAGGCGCACACATACGCCTGACACTCACAAGCCCACAGACACACGGACACTTGATCAGACATACATACACATGTACACGTACGCCCATATACAGTTACACGGACCCCCATAGATTCTGGCATACATGTGCAGACACACGCATAAACATAGCACATGCATTGAAACACATGCAAACACATGTGTGTACACATACACCATCTGGTTGGATGCGGCCGTGAACAGCTGCATCCAGTGCTATGGTTGCCAGCTCGACCTCATCCCCAAGCTGAGCCCTGTGACCAGGTGAGGAATTTACCTGTCCATACCTCCTAACAGAAAGACAGTGGAGCAATTTAATGGCTTGGTTTGGAGGCCTCACCTGGTCCCAGGGTCCATCTAGTCCCCTTGCCTTTGCTGTGCCGCATAAAACAACCTCTCCACTCTGGTCATAGAATGGATTCTACAGGCCGGGAGTCAGGGGGGGCGGGCAGGACAGATGCCTCTGCTCCGCAGGGGCGGGGCCCCAGCTGGGCACACTCAAGACTGCGGTCTAGAGTCACCTGGCGGCGTCTTCAGCTGCATGTCTGGCAGTCGATGCTGATGTCACCCGGGACCTCAGCAGCGTCTGCTGGGCGGAACACAACACGGACACGTGGCTGTGGGGGCGTGGCCTGGACTTCCTCCCAGCATGGCGGCCTCGGGTGGTCAGAGTTGTCTAAGTGGATGTTCGGGGCTCCAGAAGGAAACCAGGATCCGCCTCAGACATGATGCGCTGTCCCTCCCACTGCGCTCTGGCACCTAGACGGCTGGATCCAAGGGGAGCAGACACCAGTGCCACCTCTCTATGGGAAGGGACTCTCCATGAGAGTCACAGGATTTGAGGACACGAGTCACACCTGGCCACCGTCTCCCGAGATGGTCCAGAGTGCACGCGCTCCTTCACCGTGGTCTCCACCCCCTCCGAGGCCTCACTACCTCCCATCTGGGGTTTTGAAACAACATTTTGTTGGTCTCCCCACCTCCAGGCCTGCCCTCCAGGCCACCCATCCCCAAGGGGAACGTCACACCACAAACAGGCCCGTGCTCCCTACTTGGACTCCTCGGGCAGAACCGGAGCCACAAGCCACTGTGTCCTTGCTCCTGGCCCGTGTGACCTCCTGCCACGGCGGCAATCACACCGCATTCCAGACCCTCCACTCCCACTCCTTCCCGCCCTGCTACCTTTGCACGTGCTGGTTTCTCCACACGGAAATGCCCCTTCCTCTCCCGTAGGGACCCTAACACACTCCTACTCATCCTTCAAAACCCAGCTCCAAACTCACATCCACCATGATGCCGCCCCCCATCCCATTTAGGACAATAATTTAGGTGCAGACCCGTGGTTCTCAGTGTCAGTGGCACGTTGGAATCTCCCGGGAGCTTCAACATACGTTGGTGGCCGGGTGGCACTCTCAATGTTCGGCGCAGCCAGGACTTGGGCACTTTCAAAACTGCCCAGGAAAGGTGAGCATGCTGCCCAGCTGAAGAACCACTGGTACAGGCCAGAGGTTGGCCGTGGGCAGCACGTGAACGTCCCTGGGGTGTGAGAGCACACCGTTGACCCAGGCCCCACCTCAGACCTGCCCAATCAGAACCCGTAAGTGTGAGACCAGACCATGGCCCAGATCCTTTGGAAAACCTCTCCTCCTGGTGATTGGAGAACACGTAGCCAGTGTGGCGAAGCTCCAGGGTAGAGTCTGGTGCTCCCTCAAAAACATCGCATTTGTGGGGTGTGCTCTAAAACTCCATCAAATTTTCTCTTTGCAGAAGATGATCTTGATGTTCCCTGTGACCGAAGTCACGAGTCTGGTAGGTTTTTACAGAACACATCAGAAGGCACTTTCCAATTCTAAAACCAATAAACAAAGGCAAAATGTGAATAATTTAAATATCAATTTCATGCACAGTATAGATGCCCGATAAATATTCATTGAATGAATTAATCAGTCAATCAGTCAATACAGTCTTAGTTTTAGAGCTGCCCAATACCTTACGTCTGTGCCTTTGCTGAGGCCTGTGAGTCCCCTGAGGCCAGGCCTGGGGACGGCCCCCAGCAAGGACACCTGATGAGTGAAGGAATGAGCGAGGCACACAGCAAGAGGCCCCACATGCTCCGGCTCTCTCTGGCTCCTTCGAGGAGTTTGATGATCTTCTAGGGGAACAGGGAAACGCTCATGTGTCATTTTGCTAAAAGGATGGTGATGTTATCATACTTATGGGGAAAAATCAGCTGGCTTAGGTTATTGTGAGTTTTTGGAGGCCCCGGGAGAAGCCCATGCGCAGCTTCTTGACTCCGAAGGAAGCCCAGGGGTCTTGCACAGGTGTCGGGTGCAGTGCCCAGCACGGCTCCGCCTACTGTCCTGTGGTGCAGCGGCTCAGCCTTTCCCAAGCAGCTCTCACTGGGGACTTGGCCTCTCCTCCATGACCGGAGCAGGGTGGACGGTGGAACCGTGGCCTCAGCATTGCCTCTTGTCTTATAATCTCCACTGATTTGGCCCTGTGATGGCCAGAATATTCCTCCCCAGAGCCCCACCCCCAGCCATGGAGCTGCAGTGCAGGGGTGAAGAGTGAGGGCTCTGAGGCCAGACAGACCAGGGTACCAGTGCCTGGCCCACCACGTACTAGCTGTGTGGCTAGGGGACGTCATGGAGACTCTCCGAGCCCCAGTGTCCCTGCGTAACAGACACCCATGCAGAGCCTGCCCGGCAGGTCGCCATGAGATGAGGGTGGGATGATCCTGCAAAGCCTGGGCACCAGGCCTGGACGGAAAAGGGCTTGGGATTTAGCTGGTGACAGGGTAGAGGTCAAGCCCTCAGACCCCAGGGCTGCCACTTATTCACCGTGCCGCTCAGAGCAAGTGCTGGCCTGGGGAAGCCTCGGTTTCCGAATCTGTAGAATGGAACCGATAACAGAACTCCTTGTGTGATCCCCGAGACGACCAGAACTTCGCCATAATTTTTCTAATCAGCGGGAAAGCAGGAGGCTCCAGGAGGCAGGGCAGAGAAGGAGTTGCTTGTCACAGGCTGCACTGGCCCTCAAGCAATCTGCTGCCACCAAAGCTGAAGGGAAGGACAAATTCAGGGCCCCATGAGGGCCACAGGCCCTTTCCCCACTTATAACCTGGACCATCTCAGCAACCGCACACATCATTGCTCCAACCCCCAGAGTGGGAGAGAGAGGCCTCGGGCTGCCTTCCTGTAGAACCGCCCCACCCCTGACCTTTTCCTCTGACATCCCCAAAACAATCTTGGGTCCAGGTGGGAACGTGCGCCTGGGGCAAGGAGCCAGGTCAGGGACACAGGCTGGGTCAGCTCCAGCCCTGGCTGGACCCGAGACTCCCTCCCGAGAGCACACACCAGTCTCAACAAGAGAAAAGCAGACAGGACGCTGCTTGGGCAAAGCGGACCACTGTGACGCCCCCACCCACCGGGGGCACTCTGGTGGCAATGTGCTCGAACAAAGGTCAGAGGCCACCTCTTCCCAGTCTGCTGTACAGATGACATCGGCCTTCATCCTGTTCAGGACCATGGGGCAACACAGCGGTCCAGCAAGGCAGGAGTTTCCTGAAGCAGCCAAGGTCAAGCTCCCTGCCCCCCGCCCCTGGTAACCATGTGGAGCCTGTGGAAAAAAAGGCTGGTCACACAAATCTGAAGACACGGCGGAGCTGCAGTGACTCTGGTGGCTTAACCTCTCTGATCCTGTGAAATGTAAATAAAAATAATTAATACCAGGTGTTTGGAGGTGCAGAGAGAATAAAATGGGCCCGTGCTCTGCAAACTCTCAAGTTCTGGGCCGGAGTCGGTCACTTTTCCTCACTAACGTGAATTCCACCATTCATCGCTACATTGCGCAATGCCAGTTTTAAATGCAAACAGAGTATGGAGTCGTGGGAGTCACACCTCCCCGTTTCATAGCTTGCACACGCAAGTGTACAGGTGTCCTTACAGGAGCCGTGCAGAGGCGGCACCCAGGGCAACGTCTTCATTTCACTCTTTGACATTCTGCTCACGCTGCAGCCTTGGCTTCGTGGCTGCGTGAGGAGGGGCTGAAAGGACAGGGCACTGCCAGTCTCGTCTTCCCTCCCTGCTGAGTCGCCCTTTCCCTGTAAGTGATTGGCTGACGCAGAGCAGTCTTGGCAGCAAGAGAGGCCAAGAGGGGGCTCCTTGGCCACTGGTGATTCTGAGAACATCATGGCTCCGTTCTGTGCTCCAAGCGACCTCCGGTTTGAGTGGAAAGCGCAGCCTCTCGGGGCTGTTGGCACCCTCACTCACCCAGTCCCGGCTAGGACACGTGCGCCTTGACCTCCGAGTCTCCCCGAACCCCCTGCGTCGGGGTCCCTGGAGCTCTGTGCACACGGAGAGCGCTGCGTGCGCATGAGGCAGCTGGAACGCCTCGGATCTCCTCTGATCACACACGTGCTGCGTGGTCCCATCAATTTCACTTACAGAACGCAAGTGCAAGATAAAATTGTTAAAATTTCAATCTGGCAGCTGAAGAGCCTTCCACCGAGGGCAGGCCCTTCCGAGGCCTGCCTCCGGGTCAGGTGGGCAGACATGCATGGGCTTGCTGGCCTTGGGGGTGGGGAGAACTGCGCAGGCAAGGCAGCGGGGACACTGTGTTAACTGCAAGTCACAGCCCAGCGGGGGCCGTCACGCTCCCCTAGAGCTCGAGGCACCTGGAGCATGACAAGCACCGAGGCAGAACTGAGGGAGTGCACCCCCAGCAGGCAGCTGATCCGGATTCCCGATGGCTTGAATGACAAAAAATCCATTCCCTCTCGGAGTGGGAGCCGTGTTTGGTAACCCAGCAAGCTCAGTGTCATGCGTGTCTCAGAGCAGCACTGGACTGCACACGGATGTCGCTGTCTGCAGTCCGCCTCTGTGAGGCTCAGGGGTCACAGCCCGCTCTCTGCTCAGAGCTTTGTGGACAGAAGGTGGGTTCTGCCCCACGTGCTGGACCCTGGCCACTCCGGGCAGCAGACCTGGGAACCAGCAATGGACAATGGCGACAACACTTCTATGAGATTGTTCTTTCTTGGTAGAGTATTTTCTCTGAACGAGCCCCTCCTATCAGACCTCAGAGCAGGTGGGAGCACAGTGAAAACACAGCAGAAAGCCTGTCCCTGTGTCTGCTGAAGGTGGTGGGCATCCTCCTGTATTCCCCTCTCAGAAAGTGACGTCACACTCTGCTCTCTTCTCACCAGGAAGCAGACGGGCCCGAGGGCACAGGAGTGGCGCTCAGGTCACACAGCACCAGGGGCCTGGGCTGTTTCATGGCTTCGTCCAGCTCCACGGGCAAGACAGAAGGGGCCCCGGACCGCAATCCGGGGGTCCCAGGTCCTCAGCCCTCAGTGTGGAACCTGGACCACCCTCGACACACAGGGAGCCGCCAAACCTCAGGCATGACTCCTCAAGGGTAAACAGGAGCAACAAGAGCCCACGGGCCCTGTGCCAATCCTCGCAGCCACCGAGGCAGGTGGGTGCTATGCCCGCCTGATGTGGATGCACCTGAGGCTTCACTTAGCAAAGTGAAGTGACAAAAACGGTAGTGTCCAGCTTTCTACGGGAGGAAACAGAGGCTTAGAGAGGTTAAGCAACTTGGGGAGGTCGCCAAGCAGAGCTGAGGTCACACCCAGCAAGGGGACAGCAATGTGGGCAGCTGCCACTTTAAACACGGAGGGTGCCCTACGGGCTACTGGTTTGGAGAAAGGGCAGCACTGGGCAAGAATCCCACCACCAGGGCCCCTCAGCACCCGGCCCAAAGTGTGTGCGACAGCAGGGCCGGCGAGGGACATCAAGTCAGTGTGACGAGGGAGGAGACGACACACCCCCGTGCTGTTTCCCTTCCTCTCCCAGCCCCAGACCAGCGCGGTGCACAGACCAGCGCAGCGCCCAGCCCGGCTCGGCCCCTGAGCAGTGTGATCGCTAAAGCGGAACTTCCACCAACAGAGACGTGAAGTTCGGGGCCTCTCTCAGAATACACATCAAGGAGGCAGAGAAGAGAATGAGGGAGAATGTATGAGATGTTCAGGATCAGTCTGAGAAGTCCCATATCCGTTTACTGAGAACTCTGGGAAAAACAGAGTGTAGAAAATGTACAAATTATGCAAACGATAGAATGACATCTCCAGGTACTGAGGGAATATGTACAAATCTTCAGAGAGATGGGGCCCACCAAGTACCACGAAGAATGAATGGAAAAAGACCCGCTCCCAGACCCATTTTCTGAAAGCTGTAACCCCAAGGGTCAGAAGTAGGTTCTAGAAGTGTCCAGACAGGAAACACAGATTATCCACAAAGGAATTACAATCACCCTAAAATGTGACTTCTTGTCGGCAACATTGGAAAGTAGAAGACATCAGAGCAATGTTCTAGAGTTCTTAGCAAAGAAATAAAATTCTAAACTTACAATTCTTTTTTTCTTTAAAAAGACTATTAATCTGCCCTGACTGGTGTGGTTCAGTGGATTGACCGCTGGCCTGCAAAGCAAAGGGTCGCGGGTTTGATTCCCAGTCAGGGGACATGTCTGGGTTGCAAGCCAGGTCCCCAGTTGGGGAGCCCAAGAGGCAATCACAGATCGATGTTTCTCTCCCTCTCATTCTCTCTCCCTTCCTCTCTTTCTAAAAATAAATAAATAAAATATTTTAAAAATATAAAAATACTATCAAACCAGTATAAGTGCAAAATAAATACTTTAAGGTATACTTAGAAAATGTACATCTTAAATATTCTTTATGAAAAATACTCGTCCAGAATATTCTCCAGCAAAATTAAAAAAGGAATCCGAGCAAGAAAAAAAAAATGGGAATTCTTTAAAAAAGTAGATTTATCCCAGGAAATTTTTCAAGAAAAAAATTTCAAGGTCACAGATGGGCAACAAAACTACAATCACTCCGAATCATAACTAGAGATCAGGAATCTCTGAAAAGAAAAGAAGAAACCATTTTCTTCAACCAAGAGTGTGGCTGAGTGACTGGATAGCCTAAAACTATAAAGGTTATACATGGTTCTTTCATTACAAAGAAAAAAGCAAGGCAATTAGAAACTCTAGGAAGAAATAAAGCTGCCCTGGTTGGTGTGGCTCAGTGGATTGAGTGCCAGCCTGGAAACCAAAGGGCTGCTGGTTCGATTCCCAGTCAGGGCACATGCCTGGGTTGCAGGCCAGGATCCCAGTTGGGGGCGCATGAGAGGCAACCACATGTTGATGTTTCTCTCCCTCTCTTTCTCCCTCCCTTCCCCTCTCTCTAAAAACAAATAAATAAATAATCTAAAAAATTTCTTTTTTTCTTTTTTAAATTTTTTATTTTTTAATTTTCAATTACAGTTTATAAAAAATTTCTTAAAAAAAGAAACAAACCTATATAAGAAACTCTAATGATAAAGAAACTAAAATGTAGCAATGGTGGAGCGATTAATGCAACATAAAAGGAAATCCTTCTCACTCGGGCTCTTAAAATATTCTCCTTTTAACAGTAAAATTTGCTGGTATAGAATTGTATTTCTTCTGTGCATCCATTCACCCTATTAGACTTTGTAATAATGCATAATGGTAACATTTAAATGCCATTTATTCTTTTTCTCCTTTAATACCTAATCTATAAATAAACACTCAACTATAGTTAAGAATGGAATGTGCATGCCGTAAACACTAACAGTGGGGGAATTATACTGTGGTAACATTAAATTTGAAAAGGAGCGAAATGAAAAGAAAAGATGGAAGGAAACAATAAGAACACTTAATTCTACCCCTCATAGCCAGCTGCTCAGACTCCGCACAAGGTGATAACACAAAACACAGAGGTACAAGGATAGTACTTTGAGCGACCAAAGCAACCGGCAGAACTGAAATATTAATGCAACAAGCAGAGTTCTCGGAGGGATGGACAGAAAAGGAGGTGAGACAGCCCGGGTGAGCTAACCCTGTGTCCATCTTAGGGCTTCACTCGGCGCCAGCCGGGCTGCATGACCAGAGAGACGGTGGAAGCCAAGTTCATGTGCGCAAGATTATTCCCGCAAAGTGACGCTTAGGGGTCACTGGGAGAGGGCGAGGAGAGCTCCCCGCCCCCTCGAGTGTCGTCTGAGTGGAGTCCTGAAAGCGTACACATTTCTTTCAGAGGAAACAGGTGGAAGTCCTCCTCTGACGTGTCCTCCCCTGGAGACCAGCGCAAGTGCCTCCTCACCCGTGACCATGACGCCTTCTCTGACCCTGGGACAGAGAGGGGCCAGACGGAGCCCCTCTCACCAAGGACGTCAGAAAAGCCAAAAAAAGCCAACAAGCCTCTCTTCCTCCTCTGGGCTCCACACATCCATTCTCTGTCTTTATCTCACACACACCCAGGAAGGGCTCAGGTCATAGTTACATTTTTGTCTGTCTGTCTGTCTGTCTGTCTCTCTCTCTCTCTCTGAAAGGACTAGAAAGCTTGAACAGTGTGCTAGAAGATGTGTAAATGGGAGGCGACACAGGGGCTCACCTTGCCTTCGGGGAGCCCCCACTCGAATAGAAGAGATTAGCCACATACAGAAATATCTGGAAGGCAAAGTGGAACAGGGGTCAGCGTTACAGGGAAGGCGTAGATAAAGGTACAGAGGAACGCGGAGCATTCACGGGCTGAACCGTGTCCCCTCAAAATTCATGTGTTGAAGTCCTCCCTCCCAGTGTGGCTGTTTTTGAAGACTGGGTATCTAAAGAGATGATTCAGTTAAAATGAGATCATCCGAGTGGGCTGCTGTACTTTGTTAGGACAGCCCTTGCAGACTGTCACGTAGCGGGTGTCAGAAAGACCTTCCAGAGGCCAAGGCCATCCACAGGGTGACCATGCGTCCTAGTAACTAGCCTCCCTTTAAACCACACCACTTAGGGCGCTCCGGTCGGACAAAGCCTACAGGGAAACGGGCAGCTGTGATGGCCTTCCGCTCGCAGATGGCGGCACGAGTCTTCAAGTCCGCCGTCTCTGCTGGCCACTTGGTACACCAGCCAGGTGTGCTGTGACCTGTGCGCTTGCCTGTGACAGGCACAGAGTTGTCCAGCAGACCGTCAGTCCCGGGCTCAGGGGGCCACGTGGGAGGTAACAGGTCAAGTGCATACGAAATAAGTGCACCAAATAGCATGGCTTCTAAAACTCTGTGATCTTTGCTTATTATTTTTTCTTTCCGCTTCTTCAGTTTGGATAATGTCTGCTGCCTGTCCTTGTGTTCACTAATCCTTTATTCTGATATGTCTAGTCTATTAAGGCCAAGCAATTATTTTTTATTTCACGCCCATTTTTTTTCCAGTTCTAAAATTTCCATTTGGTTGTATTCTCGAGTTTCCACTTCTCTAATAAAATTCTCCATCCGTTCAACCACATTGCCCATTTTTTTCCTCTAATTTTTAAAACATATTTATACAGTGGCTGGTGTGGCTCAGTGGATCAAGTGCCGGCCTGCAGACCAAAGTGTTGGCAGATTCAATTCCCAGTCAGGGCACATGCCTGGGTTGTGGGCCAGGTCCCCAGTACAGGGCATGTGAGAGGCAACCATACATTGGTGTTTCTCTCCCTCTCTGTCTCCCTCCCTTCCCCTCTCTCAAAAAATAAATGAATAAAATCTTCTAAAAAAATTAAACATTTATAATAGGTATTTTAAACATCTTGTCCGTTATTTCTGACATCTGGATCATCTGTGAGTCTGTTCCTATTCACTATTTTTCCCTTGATTATGAGTCTTATTTTCCTATGTATTTACATGTTCTATATTTTTTTCATTTGACTCTGGTCATTGCATATTAAAGAAAGGATAGATGAGATTAGATAATGACTCTCTTCTGTCTGTCAAGAACATAAGTGAAGCCCTGGCTGGTGTGGCTCAGTGGATTGAGTGCAGGCCAGCAAACCAAAGGGTCGCTGGTGTGATTCCCAGTTAGGGCACATGCCTGGGTTACAGGCCAGGTCCCCAGTAGGGGACACATGAGATTCAACCACACGTTGATGCTTTTCTCCCTCTCTTTCTCCCTCCCTTCCCCTCTGTCTAAAAATAAGTAAAATCTTTTTTTTTTTTAAAGATCTAAAAAAAGAACCTAAGTGAAGAGTTAATTACTTTGATCCAATTAGGAACTGAGCTTGGTTTGAGCTGGGTGGGGTGTGAGTTTAATTAGTTTCTGTTTCCTTCTGGTTCCAAAATGTTCAAGATTGCAATCAGGCCTCCATGCCCAGCACAGCTCTGGGCCCAGGCATCGGGAGCCCACCAGATGGTCCTGCTCTCCAGCCACACCCCCGCCCTCACCCACTCAGCGCATTAGCAAGTGGAGAAGGTTAGTTTTGCATCCGGGACTCTTCAGAATTCCAATTCCTCACGTCAGCCACACGGTAATAAAAGTTCGGCTATTTTAACTTACGGGGGCATCAGTTTGTAAGTTGTGTTTAACTTCTATGTTGGACACCTGCAACTTATGTAATGTTGAATGTCAACTGTAATTTTAAAATTTTTTTAAAGTCTGGCTGTTTTATTCCGGTAAAATGTCTTTATCTACGGCAAACTAACTCCTCTGCCCGCCCATATGCTAACTGGGTGCCATCTCCCAGGCACAAAATCAGCCACTGATCTCCCTCATGGGAAAGGGTTGGTCTCTCTGCTGGGAACGCAGACTTCTTCGCATCCCCAGCCCTTCAATGGCTTCTTTAAAATATTTATAAATATTATATTAAAAATCTTTTTTATCCAGTGTTCTCTTAGTATTTCCTCAGGAAAGGCTTTTATCACTTTCTACATCCTAATTAAAAGTGAGGCTCGAATTTTATTCGTTTTCAATTCCAAACGGTCATGTTCACATAAAAAAAGGGAAGCTCTTACTGTTTCCACGTTGGCTCCATTAGAAGAACTTTGCAAATAATAAAACGATGCGCTTTTTTTTTTTGGTGTCCCCAGATTCTTCACACAGAAGATCAGTCAATCCCAAAGCTTGCTATTACTCCGTCCAAGTCATTGGCTCAGAATAAAGCTTTGGGGAATTTTCTTCAATAATTGTGCATTGTCTGAGACCGTCATGAATGCTACCGTGAAGGTGATGTTAAAGCTGAACAGTACTTATTTTTGCGACGAAAATACAAACACGGTTTGTGGTGGAGCACAGCATGGTAGTAAAAACAGCATCCTTACTAAATTAAGAAGGCTATGAAGCATCAATTACCTTGGAATTGATGATGATGCTCACATAATAATTCACAATCAGAGCCAAATAAGCAGTGACAGTCCCCCAATTGAACTAAAAGCTGCAGTTGCCAACATTTTGTGACACAGCTAATAAAAAACGAAAACCAAAGAGCATGCTTCAGCTCTCTGTCCGCTGCCCGCACCCATCGGGTTTTAGAAGAGGCTGAGCTCCTGAAGTTAAGGTGTCCTACGATGGTATTAAACTTCTTTGTAAAGGCGTCCTCTAAATGCTGGGTGTATATTATTCAAAAAATTGGAGAGCCTTCATCAAATTATTCAACACATGGCTTTCAGTTTTTGAAGCTTTGGGGGAAAAAATTGCACTAATTGAAAAACAAACCTGCCGGTGGAAAGATTGTGGAATTTATTCCTAAAACATAAGGAGAAACAGAACACGTTCTATATAAGAGCTCAGCGTTGAAATTCTATAAGGGAGCTTCGGAATACCTTGACTTGTAAGAAGCTTTAGATGGAGCTCCTATTTTTAATTAGGAAAAAATACATTCTGTCCCAGAAAGACGTGAAACTAAAAAAGCCTGGGATGTTGCAGCATCTAAATTTAATGAGGCACTCAGAAGAGCCATCGTAAGGATTTATTTGGTGAATTTTGTCTCGTAAAATATTTGGGGAAGAAAGGCAATCTGAAAGGAGGCGGAAAGGCAGCTCCTGCTAAAATATTTAGGCTGAAAGATGTTCAGTCTGATGCCCACACACGAGCACTGAGACTGTCCCTCGTTTGCCCCCAGCTGGCGAGGCACCTCAACACCTGTAGAGAGAACATCTTCCCGGTTAAAAATATTAGGGGCAGATTGAAGGTGTCAGTAATTTCAGATTTATTAACCACGAAATGTTTCTCCGAAGAAGATTGTAGGACTAGACTGGGGGGGAAGATACTGACTTTGGAAAGGCAGTTTCTCCTGCCTCATCTCAGGGAGGCAGCAGTGAGCTCAGAGAACACACCCGCCCCCTCGGCTGCCCCGCACGAGGCTGAGCCGAGAGCAAGGCCCCCCGCTTACAGCAAGCCCACCTGCCTGCCGCTCCCTGGGCTCATCTGAAGACGAGCGATAGCTTCTCACCGAAGTCCGAGGTGGAAGCTGCCTTGGAGGCTGCTCCATCTCAAGGCAGACATGTGTGTCCTGTGTGTGAACCATAACCAGGAGCTAACCAACCATGTAAAGGGCCCCCCAAGTGTGGGGCCCCACCCCCACACCCCTTCCTGGTACTTTGGTGCCCAGCTCGACTGGTCATTTTCATCTGTTCTCCAGATTCATTTTCCCTCCACTACTTCGGCCTCTGATTCACGCTTCATGGTTTTGGGACACGTGCATCTCATCGTCTGAGACACTGACGTACCACCTGCTTGTCCTTCCTGATGTTCACACAGCAACCCACACTCACAGCTCCCGGCTGCCTCCCAGCGGGAACCGTTTTTAAGTTGCCATAACATGCAGGGGGTGTCTGTCCTCCTCACCACCCCAGGCAGGGCTGCGGTTGGACACAAGGAGGAGTTCTGGGTGAAGGGCCCCCAAAGCAAAGACATCGGGCATGGGGAGTCAGGAGTTGGTGTGAGGACCCCCCAGCAATCCAGGGCAGTGGGAGTTTAGGGCCCTGCAGAAGGGGAAGGTGGGGAGGGACGTCAAGGGGGGCTTTGGATATCAAAAGAGGAGAGTGCTGTGAGAAGTCATGACCCTCTGCCCAAGGTCATGACTTCTGGGGGCAGGACAAGCATCCTATTCACCTCTGCACCCCTCCTCTCTCACTGCGCGCGCGCACACACACACACAGAGTCACATAGACACAACGCATACCCACTCACACAAGCACACACACAGCCACGATCTCATGCACGGTGTTCACACATGTGAGCACATGCAAGTCCCATACACACATGTGTTCATGAATTCATACATCACCCACATGTATGCATGCAATACATACGGTCATGCACACATCTCCACACATGAGCTCACATGCACTCACACGTTCTCACACATTCACATGCCCTAATGTTCTCACACATGCTCACATGTGCTCACACGCACACATCATGAAGCCCCCTTCCCACCCTCCCCAGGTGCTGGTCAGGGCTGCCCAAATTGATGAGCATTACATCTGGGGATGGGGCCAGGGGGGCGGCTTAGGGACCCTTTTTTCAACCTCCCTTTGCAGTCGTTCACCTTCGACTACTGGGTGTGCAGGGCCCCTAAACGCACGCCCCTCAGAAGTAGAGAAACCGAATCTCCCTTTCCCGCAGCTGCATCTGACTGGATCGAGCTCTGTGGGGGATGGGGGGGGTTGGTTAATGACATTAAGTGTGTAAATGAGGCAGGGACTGAGGCCTACACTTGACTGAAGCACTTGGGTGAGAGGGACACCTTAAAGATTCTCTCCAAGCAAATCACCTCCCCCTGTCTTGCAGGTCCTTTTAAGGAAAATGGAAACTTTTGGGAAAATCATTATGGCCTACTACCCACCGAGTGTGCAGGGCTGCTGCTCACACCGGGGAGAGCACAGTCCACAGTGACGTGTGGCTGAATTTGCTGAACTGCATGTTATAAGGTGTATCCATCGGACATGCATTGTTTTGTAATAAGCCCAAGGTTATGTTATTAAAAGAGGAAAGAAAGAACCCTAATTAATACCACGAATGTAAAGAATTTAGCACAGTGCCTGGCAAGGAGCAAGGGCTTCGTAAGTGTGACTCTGGGGGTTTCGTTGTAAAGAATCCTCTGGAGAGAGACTGATTTCCAAGAAACTGGCATAATTCGATCAAGGGGCGCCCCTTCCTGGAGCCCCCCAGAGCGCAGCTTGGAGACCAGCTTTGTGGATGTCAGGCTCCAGCCTCAGGGTGGCTCTGTGTCCCCCTGAACCACTGAATCCCAATTCTTAAACCACAGACGTGGACACAAGTCATCCCAATGAAAATGGCAACATTGGCTTAAAAAAAGCACGCAGAGCCTGGCTGGTGTAGCGCAGGGGACTGAGCGTGGGCCTGTGAGCCAAAGAGTCGCCTGTTCGAATCCCAGTCAGGGCACATGCCTGGGTTGCAGGCCCCGTCCCCAGTAGGGGGCACGCAAGAGGCAACCACACATTGATGTTTCTTTCCCTCTCTTTCTCCCTCCCTTCCTGTCTCTCTAAAAATAAATAAGTAAAATCTTTTTTTTTAACATTTTATTTATTTATCTTTAGAGGGGAAGGGAAGGAGAGAGGGAGAGAAACATCAATGTATGGTTGCCTCTCATGTGTCCCCTGCCGGGAACTGGCCCACAACCCAGGCATGTGCCCTGACTGGGAATTGAACCACGATCCCTTGGTTCACAGGCCCGCGCTCAATCCATTGAGCTACACCAGCCAGGGCAATAAGTAAAATCTTTAAAAAAAACCCCACACAGTCCTGACCTACCTCTCACTCCCCGCAGATCCCTGGTGCGCTCTCTTCTGCAGCAGGGCCCTCCTCAAACGGCTACTTTCTACCAGAGAGTTATTCTTTATTTGACTTCAACATTATTCTTCGTGTGTCACCTTTTGCCTTGAGCCACTTTCTGCCTCCAATGAGATCTTGCACCCAAAGAAGCTCTCCAAATTAAATTAATTATAAAAGCATATTAATGTCATCTGTATAGCAATCAAATTAATTTATTCAATACATCCCAGAGGAAGTCATCAATTATGACTGGCGACTGTAGTATTTGGTGTTGCAGCGTTTATAATTCTAACAAATTTTAATATCTCCTCCAGCAAGAATTACCATAAGCATCAGCTGCTTGCAGCCTTGATTTATGAGGCGAGTGCACATTTTACACGCCGCAAGTGCTCAAGTTCTGAACATTTCTAAACATTTCGTTCTCGTCAAGGGTGTGCTCCGGGGCCTTATCTACAAAAAATTAGGCTCTCTAGTCTCAAAGGGATGGCCTCTGTCCTCGGGGTGCTGCGGCGGGTGGCAGAGTCTGCGCTGGGACATTTGCAAATTCCTTGACAGTGCTTCCAACCTTCCCGGGTTAAATTTCCCAAGACGCAGTATAAACTCAATACAGTGGAGATCTATCAGCACCCACATGTCAAGATCTCAATTTATCTAACAGTCTCGAGCAGCCTCATCTCAAAACGAGTAAGATATTCAAAACACAGTCGGGACCTGGCTGGTGTGGCTCAGTGGACTGGGCACAGGCCTGCAAATCAAGGGGTCACCGGTCTGACTCCCAGTTGGGGCTCATGTCTGGGTTGCAGGCCAGGTCCCTGGTGGGGGACATAAGAGGAAACCACACATTGCTGTTTCTCTCCCTCTCTGTCTCCCTCCCTTCCCCTCTCTAAAAATAAATATGTAAAATCTTTAAAAAAAGAAGAAGAACACAGTCTGGGCTTCACTTGGCCTCTCAAAGGAGATCCGATCCAGTATCGAGAACAATTCCTACCGAACACCTCTTCCCACCCAATTCCAAGTCCCCCGCAAGACCCGCTGCTAGCTAGGCACCCTCTCTCAGCTCTTCCCCAAAACTCCCAAGAAGATAGTTGACATACATCTGACAAATAAACTGGCATCCCAACTGTACAAAAAATGCCCGCAGAGCAATAAGAAAAAGGAAGGCATCCCAACAAAAGAGAGGGCAACGTGCGAGAACGGGCAATTCGCAAAGGAGACCCAAAGGGCCGCTGAGCAGGCAAGAAGGTGCCCAGCTTCAGGCATCCTCAGGGATCTGCAAATCAACCACCGCAGCGGAAATAAATGGGAACACGCCCACTAGAATGACTCCAGTGGGAAAGTCAGGACGCTCCGAGCACTGGCAAGCGTGCGGAGCGACTGGAACGGTCACCCACGGCTGGTTGGAGCGTAAATTGGTGCCATTTGGAACGCCTCTTGGCAGATACACTTAGCCGAACATATGCATTTCCTATGACCCAGAAATTCCACTCCTAGGTAAATACCCGGAAGAAATGAGTCCATATGTTCACCGAAAGACACGCGCCTGAATGTTCAGAGCAGCTTTACACATAATAGTCCCAAGCGGAAAACTACAAAACGTCCATTAACGGGGAATGGCATGCGGTTGCCAGACACAATACAAGGCACCCAGTGGAATTTGAATTTCAAATCAACAGCAAGTAATTTCTCAGTGTAAGTATGTCCCGCACGGCAGGAAGAAAACACCCAAGGTGAACGACTGCAGAACACAAGAACACGGGTGGCTCTTACGGACACGATGAGGAATGGGGGGGTGGGGCAGACACAGAGAACACACGTCTGGTGGGCCGCTTCCACGACATTCAGAAACGCACAGAACTCCCCCCCCCACCGTTAGAAGTCAGGATGATGGAGGGATGGGGAGCTCCTGGATCTGAACATGAGGGCATTTTGGGAGTCTGGAATATTCCATCTCTCGATTTGGGTGCTGAGTACATCGACGTGTTCAGTTTGTGAAAATTCATCACACTCTACACCGATGACATACACCGCATTTTTTGGACTATAAGATGCAGTCCCCCCCAAACTTGGGAAGAATATGGGGGTGCATCTTATAGTCCAAATATAGCTTGCCTGGGTCGCTGGCAGGGTGGCGGGGGGGGGGGCGGGCAGTGGAGCAGGGTCACAGGTTATTAAATATTTTACTATATTTTTTGCTTCAAAATTTTTTTCTATTTTCCACCTCTAAAACCTAGGTGTATCTTATGGTCCAGTGCATCTTATAGTCCTAAAAATACGGTACCCTTTTATACACATGAGACACGCTTATAGCACACAGTATGCGTCACTCGTCGGAGGTTGAAACTGAACAGCGTTCCCCGTATCTTGTCTGACAACGCTATTCCAGCCCCTGTTAAAGGCCGTTCTGCCCGTCGACGTATATCATCGGTGTATTTTATATGTCCATCAAAGTTACAAAGACCTCAGAGAACACTGCTGTCATAGGTGTCCTCCCTCGTTTTCCCTATAAAGGGAGGAGGGAGGTGTCAGCGGCAGGGGTCAGAGTAGGGAACAGGACGTCAAATACTCACGTGGTAGAAATTTTTGTGACCCAGAAAATGAATCTTTCAAACACCAGAGATGTGACCCCCGTTTTCATCCTCTTCGGATTTCAGCTCAAGTGGCCTGCTTAGGACCTTCCGACTTCGGTTTTGCAGAAGGCGGGCGGTCAGCTAAGCATGTCGTTTGAGTCCCTCTCCCCTGGCCCCACAGTGACAGGCCCCTGGCTCGGAATGAGGATTAGGACAGACAGGGACCCCCCCCTACCCCGAGCCCAGCAAGGTCAAGAGAGACCCTGAGAAGTACAGGCTTATCAGGTGGTGCCCCATTGAAGGGAGACAAAATCTAAAGCTGCAAGAAATGAATGAAAAGCCACCTGAGATACTAGATCTGAGCATCCAAGGCCACCTCTAAGAGGCACTCAAGGGCCACAGTGAGACTCCGCTCTGATTCGCTGACAGCGTGGCCTCGAGCCCCCCACCAGTCATCCGAACCTCCGTTTTCTCCTCTGGAAAAGGGGGTTGCAATGGTACCTACCCCACTGGACAAGATGGTGGATGGCAGGTGATACTTTCCAAAAGCGATCACCATATATTTCCTGCCATCCCCAAAAAAGGTATAGGCCAATGACCCTCCCCTGAATCTGGGCGGGGGAGAGAGCTTGTGACCAGCCTGGGACC
Organism: Anoura caudifer; assembly: GCA_004027475.1. NCBI lineage: Eukaryota > Metazoa > Chordata > Mammalia > Chiroptera > Phyllostomidae > Anoura > Anoura caudifer. Next base: position 5,539 of record PVKU01003040.1, on the reverse strand, counting down.
AATAGAAAGTATCCAAGGTGACACTGTGTGACTTTGGAGGCAAAGGTGTCAGAGGCAATTACCTTTGCCCCTGTGGGCTGGTGTACTGGCCTTCAAAGCCCTGGGCCTCCATTAAAGTCTAGGTACCTAGAAGCCACCAGGCTACAGGGAAGCTCAGGCCATACGGAGAGGCCACGTGTTGCTTCTGCAATGGGCAGCCCCTGGGAGACGCCGGCCAACAGACAACACCAACTATCAGTCGTGAGTGGGAGCTCCTCCAGGTGCTTCCAGCCCCTGGCTCATCAGCCCCAGAGTCTCCCCAGCTGAGGCCCCAAAAATCATGGAACACAGGTATCGTTCCTGCAGTGCCAGCCCTATCCAAATTCCTAACTCACAGCCAGGAGCAGGAGAAATGGTCATTTAAACGATTAACTTCTGGGGTGGTCTGTGACGTAGTGGTAGCAACACAAATACAGTATCTTGTATCAGTCAGCATTTGCTGTGTAACAAACCACCCCACAATTTAGTGGCTTCAAATAGATTGCACGTGTTTCACTCACGATTCTGTGGGTCAGCTGGGACATTCCTATGCTTTGGGCTGACTCAGCTGCCCTCCACTAGGCCCTCTCATGTGTCTGCAGCCAGCTGGTGGCTGAATGATCTGGAACACCTCACTCACATGTCTGGCTGTTGGCAGGCTGTCCATGGGGCCACAGAGGCAGCAGGGCCCTGGGTCTCTCCTCACCCCAGAGGCTAGCCCAGGCTTCTTCTCTAGGGAGCAGGGCTCCAAGAGCAGCAAGAGGGGACCAGCCCCCTGCAGAGGTTTCTCAAGCCTCGATTTACAACACATTTGCCAGCATTTCACTGGCCGAAGCCAGTCCATGGCCAAGTGCAGAGGGAGAATAAGAGGGTTCCTAAAGGAACATGGCAAAGCAGCATGAGTCTAGGGAGGGGGAGAATCCATGGCTACTTTCTTCAAAATTTTACTTATTTATTTTTATAGAGAGGGGAAGGGAAGGAGGAAGAGAGGGTGAGAAACATCAGTGTGAGAGAAACATCGATCAGTTGCCTCTCGTACATACCCTGACCAGGGACCAAACCTGCAACCCCAGTAAGTGTCCTGCCTGGGAATCAAGCCAGTGACCTTTCCCTTTGCAGGCTGACACCTGACTAGTTGAGCCACACCAGTCAGGGCAGAACCCATGGTGGCTTTTGGAGTCTACCGTATTCTGGCAGAGTCAGCCGCCAGCACACGTGGGCTGCCCACACGGCACACGGGACACCAAGCAGTATTGCTCCGCTCTCCCTGGACCTAAGCCCCAGGCATGTAGAGCACAGGTGTCTGGGAGGAGCGGCTGGAGATGAGGTTGGAGAGACAGGTTGGGGCTGGGTAGGAAAGGCATTCAGCCCCGACTCCTTGGAGAGAGAACGTGTAATAAAGAGGACAGAGTCTGAGAGTCAGATGCCCAGGTTTAATCCCAGCTCAGCCCTGGCAGGCCCACTGCGGATCCTCAACACCCCCATCTTTCATAAGGGACCAGAACGCCTGCCTGTCAGGGCCATGGTGAGGAAGAGAGGAGGCCAGGCACCTGGCAGGAGCAGCCCCGCCTGCAGAGCTGAAGTTGGCTGTTCGCAGCCCCGGGGAGCTGGCTGAGATCCCTTCCGTGCCTGCTGAGTGACAGTAGCTGGCAAAGACAGAGCCAGCTGAAAAAGTGCCCCAGCCAAAGCCCTCACAGACGCTCGATCCCAAACTCCCTGTTATTATGCTACGAAAGGCAGGCGGTGCAGCTGCTTACAGAGAAATAATCGGGGCTGTGCTTGTCTGAGGGTTGGTTGACCTGTGCAAACTGCAATCAGTCGCATTCCCTCACCTGGCCCGCCAGCGGGTCCGTGGGCCGTGCCTGCGAGAGAGGCTGGATGTGGGCGACCAGTTCAGAGATTTCCGAAGCCCAGGGGAGAGCTGCTCAGGGAGACCGGGGAGAGGATGGAATGGACTCAGATTCCAGGTCTCTGGGCTTGGGCAACTTAATGAACTTCTCGAGGCTTCCTTCGATTCCTCTGTGAAAGGAGGATGTGCCCAACTCCTGGGTGTGGGGTGATGGCCTGAGAGGGGACAGATGTGCCTCTCATGCGCTGCGGAAATCAAAGTCCTGCACTACAGAAACCCAGTCTCAAGTCGCCTGGGCCACTTGCCCAGTAATAAGCATCCAGGCAGATCTGCACACAGCTCCCCGGGACATCCCCCGAGATGTCTTCTCACCGGCCAGCTAGGACCTGATGAACACCAGGCAGCCGGGGCCCCTCCGGGAGCTGTGACTCCCCTCCACGGATGTCTTGGCCACAAAGCCCTGTGGCATCTGCCAGCTGCCTCCAACTCCATCACCACCTATGCTGTCAAAGGAGCTTCACCTGACAAGCCTCGCTGAAACTCCTACGGAGCCTGAGCTACTGACCTGTCACCTCTTCACCCAGCCCTCCTTCTTTCACCCATCACTGCCTGCCAAGGGAGCCCCACCTTCCCTTGTTGACCCTGCCCAGGATGGATCGCCATTTACCACCACATGTACTGTCTCCCAGAGCCCGGCCTGCAGACAAAGTCCTTCCCCTTCGGGTTGGTGAGGTGGGCAGAGCTCGCAGAGATGCATTCAGACACATCACAGCAAAAGAAAGCAAATCTGAGCGGGTGTCACCAAAGCCCAACTGCACACCTGGCTGCGGAGGTTCCCTGGGAGAGGCATGGGCTGCACGAGTGACAGGGCAGGACCCTTTGCACTGACCCAGCATCAAGCCCAGCAGTGCAGGTCCAGGGGCGTCAGGACCCAGCCCTTCCTGTGGGCAACCCCCTAAACACTGTGCGTGATGAGATGAACATCTGCACCTCCTCCCCTCTGCCCGGCACGAGGCAGGTCGTAGCATTCAGAGAGATCCGGAGGAGGGTGAAGTGTAAAAACCACACCTTCCTGCTTGGACGAGGACCTGGGTTCATTACAACAGTCTTACCTCACTGGCAGGAGACAGCTTATCACAGAGAAATATTGATCTGTGGGCAGTTTCTGGCACACGAGAGCTCGTTTGCACGTTTGCGGGGTTTGGGGGGGGAGGCTGTGTGCATGGAGAAGGCCCCGCCAGAAGCTCTGCTTCCTGTGTGTGATCCTCAGCCAGCGAGGCAGTGAGTCCTGCAGGAACCTTGGACAGGAGGCCAGGGGGCCGGAGTACCTGCCGCTGCACACCACCTCTGGGCCCTGCAGCCTGTTCATGTTGGATGCATTGTCCGTGTTCATCGGCCCTGAGGTGCTCTGTGGAATGGAGGCGAGTAAAATCGCCAGCCCACAGTGTCAGGAGGAAAATAAAGCCGAGGACCTGGCAGGTGCTAGGCCAACCAGGAGGCCCCGCCCCCAGCCAGCCATATCTCCCTCTCTCCCCCCACCGCCCTGGGATTAGACAGCACATTTGTCATCTTTGGGTTCCCAAGCGCAGGTCCCAGCAGCCTCTGAGCGGGTTTCCAGCTGCCTTCATCCTTCTAGACACGTGTTGTAGTTTTTCCAGGCACCGCAAGGCCAGGCCGTGTCCAGAGGCAGCAGACACTCGGGCCTCAGCGGCCACCAAGACACACCCAGTGTCAGCACTCCCTTGGTTCCCCACCCCGACACCCCCTCCCCCCACACACCCTCTCCTCCCGCCAGTCACAGAGCCACCACCAGGCCTGAGGCCATCAGCACCAGGCCAGGGATTATCAGCAGCCGTGACCATGGAGAGGAGGGAGCAAAATTCTATCACCTTCAGCAGCCAGAATCACAAAGCCCGGCATGACACGGGCTCCTCCAGGCTCCAAGGTCCTTGCCCACTCTCTCCCGCCTCCAGGCCTCCCCTTCACGACCGACACTCCTTCCCAATGGGCTTCAGCGCTCAGCCTGGTGTTGCTTCCTCCAGGGAGCCCTCTCTGACCACCACCAGACAAAGACAGCTGCCCCTCCTCCCACTCTCTCAGCTCCCTGCCCACCCATGCTGCCCCATCACCTTGGAAGAAAAGAGCCTCTCAGTCTGTCTGTTTCCCCTCTAGGCTGTCAGCAGCATGGGCCAGTCAGGGCCCTGGTCAGCTTGCTTCTGTCCCTGACACCATGCCTCCATGATGGTCAGCTGCCTGGATGAAGATAAAAACATAAATGAATGACTGTCAGGCTGGTGAGGACAAGGCTGTACTACCCAAAACCCAGGTCCTGTTGCTCCAGTGATGAGCCCTGAGCACCCCTGTGGTGTGGACAAGCTGATGTCCTCCCCTAGCTGCCCTGGCTGGTGGGTGGGCCCCCCTCAGCCTGACTCCTGAGCCACCAGACTTCCAGGCAAGCACCCAGCAGCCCCCCAACTCCACAAAATGGGAGCCTTCCACCCCTGGCTGGTCCCACACCCCACCCACCAGCTGCACCGTAGGTGTGCCCCTCCAGCCTGGATACCAAGACGCCGATCGCTGGAACCTGGGCCTCCCTTCTCAAACCTCACAGCTTCAGGACCCTCGCCTGCGGGTGCTGAGATTCTCACAGCGCTCTCCCTTCCCAGGGAAAACCCCCTGCCTGTCCCCTCTCCTGTAAATTTCTATTCTCTCTTCCCACTCCAGTGCAGTAAACTCCCACATTCCCCTCCCAGTCTGGTGTGAAGTCTCCCACTCTCCCCCCTCCCAGGCTGGTGTGAAGTCTCCCACTCTCCCCCCTCCCAGTCTGCTGTGAAGTCTCCCACACTTCCCCCCTTCCCAGTCTGCTGTGAAGTCTCCCACTCTCCCCGCTTCCAGGCTGGACCCCCAACACCCCACCTCCTTCTGTCTACTTTCCTGGTCAGGAAGGCTTCCACCACCTCCTGCCAAATGTCCGCTGATCCTTCAAGCACGTGCCCCATCGCCCTCCTCACTCTGCCATCCCTTGCTCACTGGGACTGGGGTGCGCTTCTCCCTTGCTGCACCTTCCGTTTACTCCCCCAGCCCTTCCCACGGGGCATTGTCGCTCTGTCCCCTGCCTGCTATGAAATGAGACAAACTACTTGAGAGAGGCCTCTCCTCTGGTGCCCCATCTGTACCCGCTCACCCCAACCAGCCAGTGGTACCTTCTCCCAGCTCTGCCCTGCACTCTGCCCAGGACCCTCTGCCTGAGCCCGGCATCGCTGCTCATTTCCTGCTGTCAGGGCCAGGTTTCTGTCTGCTCAGCTCAAGAGATCCGTGGCAGACCACTAGGCTGCCTCCGCCTTTTGGATCCTGGTTTGCTCCCTAGAGCCTGCTTCTCTGATCACATCCCCCTTCCCCACTCTACTCTGCAGGCTCCAATTCCAGCCTGGTCTTTGCCTTCAGACCTCCTGTCCTGTCCAGGGCCCTAGATTCCTGCACATCTGGCAGGGGGGCCATCCAGACGGGACAGACACCCACTGCTCCTGGGACAATGCCATTTGCTCACAATTCCCTCTTCCCTCCCTACCCTTACCATGCAGTTCCTGTGGATGGAGATATTTCATTTCTTTTTGTTGCCAAATAACATTCCCTTGTATGAAGAGACCACTTTTTATCTAACTATTCATCCGC